>VCRD01003104.1:56704-68863 GCA_006783055.1 Trinorchestia longiramus
AATATCTGAAAACAGAAAAATAACATACATTTTACATCAATATACCGAATAACAAAATTATTATAAAGAAAATAGGAACATATACCAAGTTTTGATTGTTTAAATTATGTTCTAAGATTATGATGGTAAAATATTAGGTGTTTCCATTATTTTGTCCACCACCTGTATGTCCTCAACCACTAAAAGTGGTTGACAGTTACTTGTTATCATTTCTCCAATAGCTCTATGTATTGCTTGCGATTGATCACTATTCATGTCCAAAGGCTACTTGCGAGCAATAGTTTTGCTGATTGTCATTTAAGTTTATTTATTTTTAATATCTTCTGAAGTGCATGCTTTTTTAGTGTTTTTTGTAAGAAATTGTCCAGTTGCCACTTCTTATAAACTTTCTGTTCTTCTTCTTTCTTGAGATCCTCTTCGTTTGTTAAACAGGTGTATTTGTCAAAATTGCTACTCTTCAAGTGTTTTCTCAAGTGTGTTGTGTTGAAGAATTTGCCTTTTCTACGTGAAAAAGATTTATTACATACAGTACATGTAGCTCTTGCCTCATTTGTTTCGTAGACAATAAAATATTTCCATACTCCGGAGTTTGAACTTCTGTTGCTGGTCGAGGTCTTGATAGTTCAGCACAAGCAAGATGCACACACCTACAGCCTTTGCGGCTCAACTGCCTGTATTGCACTGAATTTAACCAGACTTCGTGAATCACGAGATGCCAAGTCGTTTTTTCAGTAATATCAACGGCTTTTAAGGCGTACAATTGAAAATTAATTCACTCGAAAAATATATTCTGCAATATTTAGTACGAAGTTACGAACTCTGTAAAAGAAATAATAGGCATTTTTCATTAGGAAAATTTTAAATTAAGTAGCATCCTACTAGCATGCGTTGCGTGATCTTAGACAGATGTCACGTGTTCTTGCGAGTGTTTGTGAATATGCGTACGCACACTCAAGCCCCTTTTCTCTTTGTAAATGAAAGAGGTTGCGACAATAATTATTCATGTTCAATCATAATTCTTGCCATGTTTAACATTAAATCTAATTTTTATCATTATATTTGATGAGTATATAAATTTACAGATTACGTTCGTTATTAAGTTTGTCTTCCGAAATTTTGCATTACCAGTCTCGTGAAAATAGTATAAAAGTATCGGAGTATCGGCTAAGATCCTTTATTTTTTTTGGACGCCGATACCGATACTCGAGAAAAAGACCGATATTGCCGATACGGATACTATCGGTACATCTCTAGTCGTAAATATTTGTGACTTATTACCGTTTCTCTCATATTTCAGCTTCCCCGAATATCCTCTCCGATTTCTCGGCCAACAACCGTCACTTCGTACTACCCTCAACTGACGCAGACCGCAATCGAGCCCCCACTTTATTGCGCAAAGCACAGACTCTCTGTCCATCTGGGGTCAACATTTGCATGTACATTCCTAAAGCGAACACGTCTGAAAGCATGGAGACTGCGGAGTTCTCGAGTACCACCGCTGCTGCTCTCAACGTCTCGTTAAAAAGTAAGAATATTCCTCCTCCACTCCCGTCTGATAGCTCACTTACTGGTATGAGCGTTGAAGGCACGAATGAGATCGAGCAGGAGAGCGATCCTCTAACCCCTCGCACTGCTCAGCTAGCGAGAAATTCCACACTTAGCGCCAAATCTCCTGAGTTCACTCCTGCTTCTACGGCTGATAGGTGTAAAAAATCCTCTAGGAATTTGAATGTCAGCCAACAAACTCCACCCGCCTTTTGTAGCGAGGAAGCTAGTGAAACTGATAAGGAAGATTTAGGTGTTGTCATTCCTCATGATCAAGTTGACGATGAAAAGCGTTCTTCTGTCTCGGCCTCTGTATTTCCTAAGAGAGGTGAAAAACGAAAGTCAGGCCAACAGTGTGAAGAAGTGCAAATGACAGAAGTGGAGGAAGAATCTTCACTAGCTGATAACAGCGAGGATGGTTCTACAGATTGGCAAACTGTCCGAAATCGCAATAGATTCCAAAATTGGAGAGGTGGTTCATCATCCTACAACACTGCGAACAGGTTTATGCTTGGCAAGGGTACCGATAGTCGTGAAGGTCTGGACGGTAATGAAGAACATTCATCGAGGAGGCGCGGCAAGAGAAGTCGTGTTGGCGACGTGAGATCTCCGAGCAGAAATAGTGGGGAACTGACCGATGAGGTCAACCCTCATGGTATTGCTGATCATAATGATGAAGGTGGTGTCCGTGGTCCTGGTACAGGAGTACTGAAGAGGCTCAAGAGTGTCGGGTCAGTGCTGGCGCTTTTGTTTCAGCAATCTGACTGTGTTATGCTTTGTGAGTTGTAGCTTCATGCTTTCTTATTTGCATGCTGCTTACACGCAAATCTTTTATGCTCTTAATATTTTGGTAATTAATCCCATCATTCCATGACGTTAATACACAGGGTACACGATCGGAAACAGTTTTTCACCGATTGCTGTATGGGCGAGTTGTTATAATTTTCTCTTAATGTATTCGCTTTCTTCAATCTAGAGTATTCGATTTTGAGAGAATTCACTGATATGCAGGGTTCGTTTAATATCAGAGTTCTCATTTTATTTTTCATAGGCTTTCCAACTTCATCATAGTAATTGATGTAAGTTAGTGATGTACTCAATCATCTGCATCGAATCTGGAAATTTCTGGGGTTGTGGAAGTGATATTTCCTCTCCCGAAAATAAAAAAATTGTTGATATAATTGCACTATCAACGACAATTACATACTTTAATTAGGAATTAGAATGGTGTCATTTCTTTCAATTCATCTTTCTGACCCGAGAAACGAATTGTAAATCAGACTACTCGTCATCGCTCTTCAAAAGTGAGTTATATTTGCAGAGTTCAATGAAATGAAGTTTATTTATTGGGATTCAATACTTTTGCCAAGAAATGAAAAATTTCAGGTCTAATGATGATTTTTTTCTTCAGAATTTGCACAAATTTTCAACAAGTAGCGTTTGATATAGATCGTTGAGGTATCTTATTTTACAATACTGCCAGTACAAATAAATGTCTATGACCTAGACATCTTGCGATTTTCGTGGCTAGAAACTACCT
Source organism: Trinorchestia longiramus (assembly GCA_006783055.1). NCBI lineage: Eukaryota > Metazoa > Arthropoda > Malacostraca > Amphipoda > Talitridae > Trinorchestia > Trinorchestia longiramus. The sequence continues at coordinate 59,790 of VCRD01003104.1, forward strand.
TTATGACCATTGGCATTAATTTATGCTTGTAAGCAACAAGTTTTTGTAACCTAGGAAAGCATCGCCGGTGGACTCGGGAACAAAAGAGCTTCGCGTGCACACTATGAGGTAGAATGTAGGACACGGTTGTGCGTCGAAGCCGTCAATCAATTGTTTGGCAATAGGCCGAGAAAAAGAGGCGATTGATATCTGTATGTAATTCGAGTGAGAGGATGCTTTTGTTCTACTAAATTTTATGTGGCCTTTGTCCCTCTGCGAAAGCGGAACCTCCCACGTTCATTATACTGTGATTTAAGTTTCGTGCATGTTGTCGAGATTTTAAACTTCAGGAGCCATGTGTACTTTCTTCTCTTTAGGCAGTTTTACATACGCATAACAGCCACGCCAGCAGCTTTGAACAAAAATTAAGCAATTGAGCTCTAACATTTGCCATTTGTTTATTTTTCTCCTGTAGAAACTGCTTTTAAACATCTAGTTGCTATTTTCTGGTTTGGTAAATGGAACGAGTTTTGTTTTTCATGATTTTCACCTTAGTTATCATCCCAGTATGATTCGTACCTGTAATACGCATTAACTATTGTTTATTCTTTGCAGAACTGAGCAGTTCTCGTCTTTGTCTCTCGAGTCTCCTACTGGCGACCGCGTGTTCGGTGCTCCCTCAGAAACAGTGGGCTGTACCGGCGGTGACGCTGGTGGCAGCCCTGACGGCATTGGGGCTGTGCTACCTGCTGCCCACTGTCATGTGAGCGACCCTGCCCAGAGTACGCACCAAGAAGACCTCGAAGAAATTTTACAGCAGCATGTAAGCCGACAAAAACGTGGCAGTGGGAGTAATGGTAAAAGACCTTCTGCTGCAGGTAAGAAGAAGCGAGCGTCTCACGATGAGGGTGACAACGATGAATGCTTCCAAGTCCCTAACGATTGGTGAAATTTTACGCATCTGCTTTTAAATAGTATTAGTTACGTAAACATTTCATTTGTTACTCTCGCGAAGAAATTAACCTATTTCATTTACGTCCAATATTTAAGATGAATTGCTGTGCAATGATGGGTTTCCACAGGGATGTAGGACCTCATTTGCATGAAACAATCTTGAGGAATTTAATCTGATGTATTCCATTCCGAATTAGGCGACCAAATCTATTTTTACTAGTTCATTGCATGTGTCAAGTTCCACTTTTCTTAACATTGTGCTCGATGTAGATCTTCCTCCTGAAATTTCCATTCGTTAAATCAGTCCCTGTTATTTATCGACACGTTCTAATAAGAATATCGTATTGTTTGGTTTTATGGTAGGCATAAGTTAAGTCTTTTAATCCGCTGAGTTACCCTAGTGTCGACAAGTGCGGCCAGCTAGTGCCTTCTCATTATCTTACATATAAGTGATTACTATTACATCATTTGCTGTGGATAAAACGAAACGTGATTTCAAAAGTGTTGTTGAAAGGGGCAAAAGGTATGCTTGTTCTAGCAACTCCTACTTCATTTGTTTATGTTTAGTCAGCGTTTTTTTCTAAGTTTAAGTAGTCTTCATTTACAAGGGCATAAAATGAGAAGGAACTGTCATAATAGCAGTTGAAGTGTACACATACTTCAGTATTTAATGATCAGTAAATAAATGTTGTAGTTAATAGAATTTTAGTTCAAGAATTCCTGGTAACCTTTGTGAATAATCTTATTCTTATGTTAAGGAGATGGCCTGCACGAACGTACTGTTGTACCTGATCTTGCACAAAAAATACGAGTTGTGATGGCACTCTCAAGTTTGCTGTATTTTGTGAACCAGTTTATTTCGTGAGCTAATATATTCAGTATTCTTTCAATGTTTGAGAGCTGGAGTTACGAGTTCGAACATATGCGCGTATTCCAAGAGTTAATACTCAACAAAGCGCGAGTTCCTAGAGTATAGTGCACATTCGAAGGTGATTGTTAAATTTATAGAGCCAGGCATATGTTAACAATTAAGCCCGTATCCCATGGTTGTTAAATACTGTGATTGCAACTTCATAGTTTCTGCTACCGTGCGTCGAGATTGAAAGGTGCGCGAAAAAAAAGTTAGTCTGATTCGACGATGGCGTAGATTTAATTTTGCAGAATTCTAAGCTGCTTCATCACAAAGAAGAGTAAACTTGTGTTTTGCGAATTTGACACTCTTTGAATAACTATGATTCTCGATACTTCTTCTTGTCCTAACGGGTGTTTTTAGAAAACGCCATGGCAGTTCTCTAAAGTTACCTGAGCCACTTATGGTAGATTCAGGTGTATTCGTTGTGAGAATATATCGTGACTTGAGGTTCAGAATTAGGTAGCATTGAATTTGTCTTCCTTCTTAATGGTAGTAGATAAGGCGTCGAGATGAACTTCCTTAGCACGTAGCACTCATACTTTTCGGCAGGTGTACTTCCTATCATTGAGATTCTATTTACGTGTTCATTAATGTATTCATTTTAGTATCCGAGGTACAAGTTCAGTAGTTAATGTTGGGCAATTATTGTGGCGATTTCTCGTATTTTCTTTGGTGCTAATTATGAAGACTACTTGATAATCTTTTGTCATTTTATACCATGACCATTGCATTTGCTGGAACTCGTTGAGGCAAGGGGCGGTAGAATTACTGTATACGTATACTTCTAAGGGTGCATTAATAACAATTTGCGGTGTGGAGTTGCGTCTGTGTGCTTGCAGGCACTTCTAAGTGTTGTTTCACAGGATGAATTCTTAACGGAAAATCAACAAATTCTATGTTGCCAGTACGACGGTAATACTTTCAAACTATTTTCATGTTAATGATCCACATTGGCACTAGAGTACTTCATGGTGTCTTGAAGTTCGCTCTCATCATTGTCCATAACGTTAGATGTATTTTATATTTCACTTTGTTTCCAGTGGAGTCTACAGCTCTGTTGTGTACTCATTCTTAGTTAACTACTTTTCACATCGTAACTTGAAGCATATTTGTCAAGGCTCGTTACCTTGAAGACTCGAAACAAGTATTGATGAGCTTTTAGATGCTCATTAATGTTTGCATCGTATTACCGAAGTGCTTTTCATTTGTCAATGTGAAATGTATTTAAAAGTGGCGTGGAGGTTGATTATTAGTCGTTGGAGGAAACGAACGTTTTCCTTTATCAACATATTTTATGGATTCGTTCGCATATGCAATCGTTGGATTGAATTGAGATGCACATATGGACAATCTATATTATTTTACATACTCACTTTTACAGGTTTAAATAACCAATATTTTTCTGTTTCGTATACAAGGAATTCATATCAACTTAGCTATTCAAGTTTTGCATAGACCGTACCAAGAATCAAACTGACAACTATAAAGTAGAAGTTATTCAAACCTTAGTGCATTAGAAGGAAAGAAATGTTTTGTAACACAGGGTTATAAATATTTGTGAATGATGGGAAATATTTTATTTCTATCATTTGACGAAACTTATTTTAATTATTACACTTTATAAAATGTCATTTTCGATCTTGAATAACGAGTGGCTCAAGCATCGGGGCCAAGTAATCACTCGTTACTTCTGCTACATTATTGTATTGTTCTCTATTTCGTACCCATACGGTCTGCCGCCGTGTTTTAGGCGTAAAACAGTTTGTGAAATTGGTAAGTGCATAAAAATCCACGCAAATTTGAAACAGCACCATAAAGGAAGATGTTATTAGGAAGTTGCATTACGATCTAATATTGTTACTAATTGTGCGACCACTGTCTGCCGCTGCAGTAAATATTCTAACGCAAAAAATAGTCGTCGGTAAGCTATTGAATTTCCACTTTCTGACGTATGGTAAAAACACAATGTCTCGGTATGAATCATACATGAAATTATTTCGGTGAAGTGCACTATTGTTCAATTAAACTAGCACAATACCAACAGGATGTGTAACTCGAAGCTTAACATCAATGTAGAACCCGCCTCAATTAAACGAGAAGGAAGGCAAACGCAGAAAACTCGTGGTAACCAACGCTAATGGTCAATGACAGGCAATTAGCTGTCATTGTTAAAACAATCAAAGCTATTTTCTCCCGTTTAACGAAATATCTTAACAATTAGATAGTTTGTTCTTGAAGATGAGTAAAGTACGAGAAATTTACCCTTATGTAAATACAAAAATTGCTCCGTAAATAACACATGTCACTTATTTTAAGGAATGTACACAAATTAAAAAGAATTGATCGAAGGCCTGCTACTTAAATAGTTCGCCCTGACAAACGCCGACGAAACCTGTTAAAGTATTACATGCAATCCTAAAACTCAATACTTGCTCGGTAGTAAACAACTACCACTGGCGCTGTTGACGTGTCTACTTGAGCGCGTTTAAGATCACAACTTTAGTAACAAGTGATATAAACTTGCACTACATTCTACGAAATCAATCAGACCGGCTTAGTAGAACTAGGCTAATTAATATAAAACGTAATTTAGCTTCTTTCAAATGGCAAATAGTCGCAAAGTTAATAAGAAATGAGACCCTGATTTTACTACTTTAGAACTACAGATCTCTTAACAATTCAGCGAATGATAAACGTAGATTTTAATAGCATCAAAGCAATGAAGATAACGAAACAACCGTAGGATTCAACAGAATTAGAATACATACAAAGGTAAAACTATAAACTCTACACGATTATGAATATTGAAGAATCGAAGTGTGTAAAAACGGTGGAGTGAAAGTTTAAATATTGCAGACATGTAAGCGACGCTACTTGATATCCCGAGGTCGAGGTCGTTGAAAGATTGTAGTGAATTCACTGTATCAGAAAACTTCTAGTAAATATACGTACTGAAATTACTTCAAACATTTTGTGACTACACGTGGAAAACAGACCGGCGAAAGAAAATTAAATTGAGTCAAAAACCGACGAATATTAAGCATTTCCTAACGTTAATAACAAAATATTAAAATCTTACAAACCTATCCTGGCACATAGAACAAAATTTTATTTTAATAAAGTCACGACGCTTAGTACCAAATGAAAATTGGCCACATGATGCAACTAATTCACTAATAAAATTTTCGCTTTATCTATATGTATAACATATACACAATGATAATACGTTTTAATTCATTATTACTTTATACAGTGGAAACACTAAATCTTTAATAACAGCATACGTCAACGTCTGTATTAATGAATAACCTATTGTTTATATTATTTCACAAAATAGATATAAGTGATTTCGCAATGTCACACACTTGGTCCTGGAGCACAGCCACGCTAAAAAAAGTATGTTGTAATATGCCTCACGGAGTATCGGTGGCATACCGTAATGAAAGTTGCAGCACGTATTACTAAGAATAAAGAAGCTTCACTATCTGCATCAAACTTCGCTTAGACTGAAGACATTATCATTTTCAATAACAAAGCCTACATATGTCTTTCCTCGGACCGTGAAGGATACAGTACAGTGAATATAGTAGCGTCATTCGGGAATTAACAACATGGCCTAGATAAAACCCGTAGAAATTCCACAGTTGAAAGTGACAAAATTAAAAATCTATGAAATAAATACATATTTCAGTCTTACCGTGGTAATATCAGAACCTGAATATTTTTCCTGAATAATATAAGGTGAAAAGATAGATAAGAACTTATGGATAAACCACCGAATAATTATCGAAGTAATTATCCGACCCAAGAATGGGCCAGAAGGTTCGTCCCTATAGCCTCATTCTATTCTATATTCATTCGTTCCGTATCTTATCAGCAGATAACATAGCCACGTAAGAGAAGAAGGCTAATAACGGGGAAAATGGCGTATTTTTATAGCAATCCGGATTCTTTGATATCCACATTACAATGGTCATAATACATGTATATCCGTTCTGATTTCAGTTCAATAATTTTTCTTCAGTAATAGATTGGAAGAAATGGGACGGACACAGATAAAGAGAGAGAGAAACAGGTGGAGACACTCTGTGCTATAAAAGTCGATAGACGGAGTTCCATACAACTTCGTGTTATGCCAAGTTATAGAAAAAATATCAAAAGGGGATAGCCTTACATTTTTTCCAAGAATTTACGTGAAAAAGCATTGCCATTTATTTGTATAAAAACTAATTAGAAGTGCATTAGGAAATACATTAGGTCAGAGATTTCCGTTTAAGACTGTAAAACATTTTTCAATTTATCTGAGCCTACTTTTTACCAACAAATGTTTTCGATTTGCTAGCAAAGAATCAGAGACAACTGTGCATAACTGATATATTTTTGGTGATCTACGTCTAAATATTTGTATACCATATAGTTGCCGTGGAAATTCTACGGTATAGATTTGACTAATTTGACATTATTAGAGTATATTAAAGATTTACGACCAATTGTTGCTTTGAATGAATAGTTTTCATGAATTTATACAGAGCTTCCATTCTGTATCGTATCTAACGATAGCTTGGCTTAGATAGTACCCGTGGAAATTCCACGGTTTAAAAGTGATAAAATTAAGGATCTGTGATATAAAATACATTTTTCAATTTTACCTGTGGTACTATCAGATCCTGAATATTTTTCACGTACGTATGCAGAGCTTTCACTTTTTATTAAAATCACGTTCCATTTATTTTAGAACATGTTATATAATTTTATTAAATTTCCACCCCTTGTATGACCCTCCTATGCTTCACTGTACTGTGGCAAACAAAACCAATTCCTTGTTTTGGACTATGAGCGCAAAAAATTATCACCCTAGGACTGTGAGCTAAACTGATATAGCTTTAAGGAACAAAAATGAAACATTCTTACGTATGGAAAAGCGTACTGATAAATCAAATACCAGTTCTTGAGCAGATTCCCAACATGGCTCACCTTTACATGTTTTCAGGATAGGCACTGACGAGGTAGTTATAGACGCTCTCGTAGACTATCATCATGATGCCGGCACCCGGGCCCAAACGCAGCACTTTAGGCACAAGGCCTTTGTATAGCGCCATGAAACTGCAGCAAGAGAAAACAACTTGAAGGTATAAATCAAACATACTAACGACCCTCTTGCACATCAAAACTTGCCTATTAAACCCTGCACATCGATAGAGAGTACAGAAAATCACTTTCAGATATACGTACTATATATATATCGGTACAAATGAGAGCATTTGAATCGAGTTTTCCTCAAATTGGACTTCAATCAGAAGGAAATGGTAAATTTGCACAACGATTATGCACAGCTATATTTTGTGAAAATTACTCCCTCCAATTTGCTATTTCACACGCAGTGAAGTACAGTATTCTCTCAATTATCTACTCTAATTTGCTTGGTTCACCATATTCTAATCACCGCCAATTTACATGGCATCATTTTACTACAGAAGCAAGGATGATAAAGTATTTTATACCGTTACCTTTCTTGAAGGTACCACCCTTTTTCATAAAGAATAAAAATCTAGTTTTGGAGGGAGAAATCCCTTTACTTTTTGATGGTAATTTCATGAATACATTTTCAGCCGTTTTATTTTGCTCATCAGAAAAATATTACAACTTTTCTGTTCCCTCAAAACAATATTACACCCTAACACTTTACCCCCGCTTAGGAACTGTAGCTTCTATACAAGGTAATAGGATACCCAGCATCTCTATCGAAACTGAGCGGCTTAAACATGTACTAGAATCTAAATTCATCTTGTGTTCAGTTCGTTGCTACTTTTCTTCAGAGGAGGCAGTTATAAGATAGCTGCATAAAAGAAACTCAGATGAATGAAAAGTAATAAATGCTCTAGTATAAATTTTACATACTAGATATAGATAAGATCAGCTAATTTAATCGAGTTTCACCCATTGACCCAACTAATACAGCCAATTAAAATAAAACCAGAATGGACTATTTACTTTTAAATCAGTGTGCATACTTAAACTTAATGAATGTCCGCATCTAAGGAATACACAAAAAAATGCAACTACCCTGAAAGTGAACACCGCTTTCCTTCTTCAGTATTTTCTCCACTCACTATTTAGTTAAACTATCTTATGATATCATAAAATAAAATACCTACATTTTAATCGTGAAACTCACTAGTAAGGTAATAAATTATACACTTCGATATCATTGACCAAACAGGACAATTCACGTGAACACATACACTATGAAATTACTAACATAAACCTGCAAAATTATGATGGAAACAAACGTACGACTAAGGAAAAAACTAAAATCAGAAAAAAACGTCATGTATTTCTCATTGGAGACAGCATCATACAAGGACAGAAAACTGAGTTTAAGCGGGGGTTAGACGAGCATAAAATTCTCTGCCGCCCCAAAATACGACAACCCGAAGCAGTCCACCTAGTAGAAGATCTACGATGCAAAAAGGAGGACATAGTTATAGTTCTTTGCGGAACACGAGAGTTAGAACACAAGACCCAAGATGAAATTTCCCTACAACATGAAGCGTTAATCCATATAGCTAAAAACAAATCCAAGAATGCTATCATAACTAACATTCTTCCGCGAAGAAATGATGTGAATCTAAATTCCCAAATTCTACTATCTAATAAAAAGGTTAAAGAAATATGTGCAGGAAAAGGTGTCATGTACCTAAACCTGATGTCCCATTACACTGGACAAAATTATCTTTTCAAGAAAGATGGAATCCATCTGAATAAAGTCGGGCAAACTAAGCTGGGGAGCTTACTGACCATCGCCACGCTTGAACTAACCACCACATTGGAACACAAAATTGGCAATATACAAAATTCAACAAGCATGTTGAAAATATATCCAGAGCAACAACAAAGCAAAGAAAAAAAAATTCCGACAACTGTAATTCAAACAACACAGAACTAAATGATCCTCGAAGACACAGGAAAGCAGTAAAAAGTTTAACTATATCACGTTCTTGTCCGTACAAACTACGTTCACATAACGTATCCTACCCAGCTATCAAACATGGAAATGAAAAGAACAGCGCATCCGACACAAACAAGCCAAAAAACGAACAGCTCTCCCGACAAATCGGTATCACTTAACCTCACCTCTGCAGCAGACATCTCTGGCTCTGCAAGAAACACTTGCAAAGCCACAAAACTATTGGCAATCTGACCACGACCATTGGGATACCTTGAATAA
>VCRD01003105.1:0-50995 GCA_006783055.1 Trinorchestia longiramus
GAAAGAAAGAAAGAAAGAAAGAAAGAAAGAAAGAAAGAAAGAAAGAAAGAAAGAAAGAAAGAAAGAAAGAAAGAAAGAAAGAAAAAAGGAAACTTTATTTCATATCGAGTATACAGTCCAGATCTTTTATATTTTCAAACTCTTAATATTAAGATCTTAAGTGTAGAAAGAGAAGTGATCGACTTCAAGCTGAAGAACAGTTCATTACTGTGTTATTTGCGCCCGTTCACACATTTGTTGCAACTATTTGAAAGCTTGAAACGAATTGAGACTTTAGTAATACCAAGGACCTCTTTGCAGTTCTACTGCTTTAGTACGAACGTCATTTATGCTCGGTTGGAAGTGTCTGTAATTCGTTCTGATTTACGTCATTGAACAGAGTTAACGTTGATGTTCATCTCACAAGTTTCAGTCCACAGAAGAATCATTTTGACGTCTGTTTGCATAATTATTCTATCACGCGCAACTAACCCATCTTGGTATAGTTTTGTGTTGTCTACTAACTTTGTTTTCAAACTGAAGGATGTGCCTTTGGTATCCACAATACAATGCTTACAATACATGTTTGCCCTATTGAATTTTCTCCTATCTAAATCCTTAAGAGCGTCACAGAGACACGGACAAAGCAAGCAAGAAAGCAACAGCCTTTTGTTTTCCGAATTCCAGCCTAAAATTGTCGATGAAGATGCTAGGCAGAGCATGAATACGTCAGGCTTGATTACCTTAGGAATGTTTTATGTATATTTACGATACAAAACAAGAAATTTACTGATCATGACATCATGACTAACTTGTCTCTTTCTGCAACTATTTAGTTTTAGGAATACGTTTTTATTAAACGTTTTTTGTCAAAAACATTACTACTATAAATTTTTCCTTAAAACCCCTAGATAAAACCTCACCATCTTGGGCTTGCTCTGTAGATGTTTCGCTCAAAAATATAAATTTCAAAAAGATTTTTCCAAAAACCTAAAAAATTAGAACTGATTTCCTTAGAGAGCAATTATGGCTCAGATCTGATCTTTGTTGTCAACGAAAATTTTTGTTCTGAAATTTCTAACTACTTCCTTATAACTATTTTATCTACATTTACTGAAGGATTAAATTATTTACGCAAGTCAATAATTTCCTAGAAAGTTCTGCTAACATATAAGAATGCCTAGTCAAATTTACAATGTGGAACAGTTTGATAGGTTTTGATGTTAAATAAATTCGCCAATGTTCTTTCATTTCTCAATCGTAGCATGACACGATATCTTTTCGGTCAATTTTGCAAATTTTACCTTGAATTGGTGCGACGCTGAAGCTGTAGTAGGTTTAGTTCTACAAGGTGGGCAACAAAACTTCCCTTTTTACCTTTCAAAAAGGTCTGAAAAAGGAAGTAATGCTGCTGCACTCTGTACTTGCCCATTATATGGTATTAGGTTATGATCTATTGAACGTAAATTAGCAAGGAAAGTACTTGTTAGATTTCTGTTAATTTCTAGCGCAAATATTAAAAGATTTAAAAAATTCTGCCAAGGTCATCTCTTTCCTCTTGATAATTTTTCTATGTTGTCGTAGATTTTCTAAACCTCGAATACCATTCTGCCAAAAGTTAAGTGTTCTCGTAAGTAGTTTTTCGTGTTTTTGCACCCTGACGGACGATGACTCTGATATTTCTGATGGAAGCGTCTAATTTACTCCCAATGCAGCCATAAATGGTCTTCCACGGCCATGCTAAATTAATCAAGTTTCAAGTGAAGTGCCTCCTTATTCTTCGTAGCACAACACCGAAATTACATTTACATGTGCATGGATTGACGGAGACGCACGTATTTTTAGTAGTACGTTCCCTCTTTTCCGTCCATCTATCTTACGTCAACGATATTGACATCGGAATCTTCAGTACACACAAATTCTCCGACGTCACAAAGTTTGTCATAGAACATTTACCGAAAAAGACAAAGACTTTGTGGTCAGACGTCGATCGTCTACTTCAGTGGACCAAAACCTGGCAAATAGGCTTCAACATTGACAAATATCCAGTCTTGTACGTTGGTGCTAACAATCAGCATTCCAAACACACGATGAACCACACCTCCTATTGAAGCACTACAGCAAGAAAGTGATCTTAGTATCATTACCACTGTAAATTTCAAGCATGACAAACAAGAGGAAAAAAGCGCCAGAAATACGAGTAGGATCCTCGATTTCATTGCAAGAAGCTATGAATACTAGACAAATAACATCATCTCATCGCTATATAAAACGTTAGTGCCGCTACATCTAGAATATCCAGTGCAACTGTGGTCTCCTACCCTACGAAGAGATATTGATAAAAGAAAGAAAATTCAGCGTAAAGAAACGAAAGTAATTCCTGCATTCCGTAATCTCACTTAAGAAAGGTATCTTCAGCAACTTGAGCTCATCACTCTAGCATAAAGAAGACTGCGAGGACAACTCGTTTAGACCTATAAGTATCTGAAGAATTTTGACGATGCTACGCTAGAAAAGCTTTTCGACAGAGGCGACAACGCACGTTGGATAAATAACAGACATAAACTAATATGATAGAACATTTTCGTCATTCCAGTCTTAGAACTTCTTTCCGGATAAAATTGTCTGAACCAGGAACCAGTTGCCCGAAAATATTGTTTCTGCTGGCTCTGTGAACACATTCAAAAATCATCCGGACATATATGGAATGAGGAACCCCTACTTTTATAAAATACTGATTCCATATCCTTCTTAGCTCATGGGGTCTGTGTATGATTGCAGTTTATATACATAAGGGACTGGAATACCTGTGACTCACTAAAGTATAAGGACGTGGTTGAAATATCTATGTGCAATTGAATTGCATAGGTGTGATTGATGCCATTACATAACACGGCATGAAACTCAGGTAACAATTGAAGAATGGACAAAACAACTCGTTCTTGTTGCCATAATCTATTCTATGCCAGCTGCCTTCTTTTGTGAAGCCAACAGGTAACACTTGAAACCTTGAATTACGGAATAATTACGAAGCCTATGAATCTTGTTTTTGATACGTCAAGATTTAAAACTGGGTTTCTTGAAGGAAGATTCCGTTCTGCGATAAATATTTACTGTCTGTTGGTGTGATTGCCCATTTTGATAAAAACAAAGTTTAAAAACACAACTTTAACTGGTTTTATCCTATGTGCAGAAATCGTATGTAAGAGGCATTTGTCTAAGTGAAATCACTCATTAAATAGAATCAACGTATACAACGATAATACACTATAACTGTACTAAACACATTCTCTTAGTGTATTGCACACTGTTTTAATCTTAGATCAATAAACATTTGAGAGAAATATACTTGTATTTGTTCTTCAAACGTGTTTTCTCAGTAATCGCGCTTCCAAGGTTTCCATGGCCTTTCCATCAAATAACAATGCAGAACAGGAGAATAAACTTTCATCGAGTACCGCGGAAAATCAACAAGACGACTAGATAATTGCAAGGCAAAACGGATTAATAATATAGGCAAATAAAGTGATAAATAGGAACCCGTACTACTGTGCAGACTTAACCATTTTTCAATGAATCCCTTACTCTATCCTTGAAAGAAATCTCTTACTCTCTATTAAACCCCTTTGAATTTCAAGGGCCTCCACGATCCCCCAACGGTTGAGACACAATTTGAGCTAGAATTATACAGGGAGCGGCAACATATTTTCCTTTTTTTGAATGCGCTTCTGCCTGAAAAAAGGAAGTTATGTTGCCGCACCTTATACCATAGGACGCATACAGTAATAGCGCTTCGTAAAAGATCAAGTTGATTGTGTAATATTGTAATGAGATGCTCCTCACGATCTCCTTGGGATAAGTTCAAGTTGAAGTTCATGGGTCCCAGTGAAGAGCCTCTACTTTTCTTAGTCTGGCAAAAATGTGCACACACCTGAAGAAACTTACGAGTTTAGTTCACACGTTCACGGTAAAAGTCTACCGCAAAATATTCAAGTGATATCGGAGTGCGCAGTACATGTACATATACTGCGCATCCTTAAGAGGGCTCAAAGGAAATGGTACATCCTATAATTATTTATAATAATACAATCAATGAACACCACCGCGATCAAAGAGTCTAGTTTTGAGAATGGTATTAACACATGATAGGCGAGGTTTAAAACACGCGGAATTTTACGCATGGGAACCCTAAACGATGTATCGCAGAGACCCGACCATGTTAGCTATCTTTTCACAAGAAATTGAGAATGCATGCACTATAATCCTACTGGACACTTGCACCAACATTGCCAAGTGTTAACACTTATAGACATTTTCAGTGTCTATAAATGAATGTCCAACACTCTGAACATCTCTTGTAATTATAGAGGTCAAAGGAAACTTGCGTTAATGTTGCAACATCTAAAAAAAGTCGCATTCAAATCTTCATGCAAGTTTCTATTTTTCTGAAATGTGTGTACATTTTTTGACGGACCCTGTATTTATATTCCTGTAATTTAAAAATGAGTTAGATTCTCTAAGTCCTCAATGTCACTCCTTTAATGCACGAGTCATACCTGTACCAGGAGGCTGATCGGTAGATGGTATTGTCTCCATAATCCTTGATCATAAATCACAGGTACCACACGTGACAAGCGACGCCGAATCTTAAAGTTCCTGACATATCCTTAATCAGGAAACGCTCTGAGTTTGCATAGATACACTGGTTCCCAAATTCTTCAATGGGCCTGCCATCTACCCACTCGCTCGTGTTGCCGGACATCTCAACTGGTCGTCCGTTCTTCGCCCACACCCAAGTTTCATCCACTTTGTGAGCGTACACCCAAATATGGCCAATGGAATCATCTAGAAAAAAAATATCCATGAATTATTCAGGTTACTGTGAGTGAAGAAACAGTTCTCTAATTATTCAGGTAGTTGTGCAGAAGGTAAAAATTCAATAATTACTTGAGATACTGTGCATCTAATTGCATAATACATAGTACATATTCAACTCTATGTCTCTCTCTCTCTCTCTCTCTCTCCATCTACTTATATAATAGATAGTGCGTGTCCTATATCTGCATGTCCTCATCCCATTACGTCCTTTCCACTATAGAAGAAAAGCTATTGAACAAAAATCAGAACGGGTGTACACGTATTATCAGCATTTTATTGTGAATACCAAAGGCTTCAGATTTTTATGAAATATGCCATTTTTCCCGCTATTAGCCTTTTCCTACATGACCATATTATCGATGGATAAAATACAGAATGCAATTGCTGTAAGTATTCAGGAAAAACATTACTGTTTTAACAGTATCATGGGTAAAAATATATTTATTTCATAGATTCTATATTTCATCACTTTTAACCGTGGAATTTCGACGAGTTTTATCTAGGCCATTTTATCGGTAGATAAGATACAGAATGGAAGTTGTGTGTGTGTATATATATATATATATATATATATATATATATATATATATATATATATATATATATATATATATATATATATATATATATATATATGTGAAAAAATATTGAATTTGAACACTTGGATTCGTTGTAAACCTTTAATACAGGATTTTTAAAAACGGGCCGAAAAAATGCCACTACATATTAAATGATACATTTTGTTGCTTGCTTCTTTGGTTGCTTGTTTGGTCCGTCTCTCAGTCACGTTCTTAAGGATTTAGATAGGAGAAAATTCGGTAGGATATTAAACGATATAATAATAAACACAGTTTGTTGCTTGCTTGCTTGCTTGATTCGTCTCTCAGTCACGCTTTGAAAGATTTAAATGGGAGAAAATTCGGCAGGATGTACACGTATTGTAAACATGGTATTGTGGATACCAAAGGCATATCCTTCAATGTGAAAACTTCTTTTCAAAGCTCACGTCCACTGGCAAATCTGCCGAAAATTTCAGTAAAAAACTAGAAAAAATTTTCACCTGTGGGACTATTAGTCTTTAACAACCTTTATATTACTAATAGACCCACACGGGAAAATTGACATGTTTTTTGCTGAATTTTTTCGTCTGATTTGCCAGTGTTCATGGGCATTGCGAAGGAGTTTCCACGTAGAAAAATGTACTTTTGGTATCCACAATACAATGCTTACAATACATGTATACTATACTGAATTTTCTCCTATCTAAATCCTTAAGAGCGTGACAGAGAGACGGACCAAGAAAGCAAGCTAGAAACTGTATTATTATGTACTAGTAGACCAACACGTAAAAATTCACGTGTTTTATACTGAATTGTTTTGGTTGATTGACGAGTGGACGCGGGCTTTACGAAGGAGTTTCCACATTGAAGGATGTGCTTTTGGTATCCACAATACAATGGTTATAATACATGTATATCCTTTCAAATTTCTTCCCATCTAAATCCTTAATAGTGTGACAGAAACGGTCCAAGCAAATAACAAACTGTATTATTATATAGTGTAATACTAGTTGACCCACACGTAAAAATTCACGTGTTTTTCCCTGAACTTGTTCGTTTGATTTGCCAGTGGACGCGGGCTTTGCGAAGGAGTTTCCTCATTGAAGGATGTGCCTTTGGTATTCACAAACAATGCTTACAATACATGTATATCCAACCGAATTTCCTCTTATTTAAATTCTTAAAAAAGCGTAACAAAAAAACGGACCGAGTAAGCAAGAAAACAAGCAACAAGCAAGCAAGCAACAAACTGTATTATTATACACGGTGTCCTGCAAAAATGTACCCAATTTTTGTATTCATCATAGCTCCAGTTGAACTTGAGATATTTTAAAACTTTATTGATACTTAATTTTATTGTTTATGAATAGTAATTAAAAATTGTATCCTACATACGCACGAGTAATTAACGCATTCATTGTAGTTGCCTAGCCGGTGCAAATCTTTACCTTGTACATACAGTCACTAGAAAGCTTTGAAAAAATTACAGAACCTAACCTGAATGACGTAACCTGAGTGACCTAATCTGAGTGATCTTACCGCAATGAATGTGTTAAAACATACGTGAGTTAAAAATTTACCTCAGATTTTCAACACAAGAATTTTCATTGTCTTAGAATTTAGAGAAATTAAAAACTGTGAACAAGTTCGAATAGCTTTTAACGAAAAATTCCCTGAAAGAAACTCTCCCAATAAGAAAACGGATTATCGAACAGAGAAGAAATTTGATGACGATGGAAGTATTGTAAACAGAAACAAAGGAAATTCTGGGAGAAGAATAACACAAAGAACTGAAGATAATACGGCAATTGTGAGACAATTAATCACAGAAAACCCACGAAGCTCTGTAAGGCGCAACGAAAGCGATCCTAGAAAGACAACATTTCATACAATTTTAAAGAGGGATCTTGGTGTGCATTCGTACAGAATGCAAACAAAACACCAGTTAGTGCCTTTGACTACACAAGGCGCAGAGTGTTTGGCAAATGGATTACTACACAACAACCTAGGTTCATTGAAAGTTTAGTAGTCGCTGATGAGACTGCATTCTCAATGAATGGAATTGTTAATACTCTTAGTACAAGGTTTTGGTCTATTAATCAACCCAAAGAAAATGTTTTAGAAAAAATTATACGAAGAGAGAACCTTTCCGTATGGGCGGATCTTTGCGGTAATGAAACCGTTATTGGGCCTTTCTTTTATTATAAAACTTGGACAAGAAAACTTTATTTTGAAGCGTTAAATGAATCAATACTTCCATAATTGAAGCTGGCTTATAACGACAATCAATTCAGACACATTTGGTTTCAGCAAGACGGAGCACCAGCTCATTGAGGCAACATAGCCAAAGACAAGTTACCAGAAGTATTTAGACATTGGGTTTTAGCACTAGGATTTGATGTTGAGTATCCACCAAGAAGTCCACACCTAACGCCAGATGATTTTTTCCTTTGGGGACATGTTGAGAATCTCGTATTTAAAACGCTACCTCAGACACTGGAAATACTATGAGAACGGCTAGGAGATACATATATTTGAGAGATTGAAGAACGATCGAGCAATGATCCGGAAAACAGATGGTGCTCTTTTGAATTCAGCTAATACATGTCTTGAGAGGAACGGTGGTTATGTTGAAGGATACTAAATATTGATTTGTAATTTATTTATTAATTTATTTTTTTTAATATTATTATTATTATCATTTTTAATTAAAGTTGTTCGGAAAACTGGAAATGAAGAAAAAAATATCAATAATGTTATTACCATGATTCCTTGGCACAAGTAATAATTTACTTCTGTTCATTCCACTACTGTGCACACATAATTCAGAAGAATATTCACCGATTTTTTATTGTAATGAAAAACAAAATTTACTAAAACATAAATTAAAGAGTCAAAATATCTTAATTTCATCTGGAAAAATGATTAATACAAAATTGGGTACATTTTTACGGCATATCCTGTACAGTGAAGTACTGGAATCAAATTAAATATTTAACTATGCAATAATAAACAGTTTGTTGCTTGTTTGCTCGCTTGTTTGCTTGCTTGTTTGTTCGCTTGTTTGCTTGCTTGCTTGCTTGCTCGCTTGCTTGCTTGCTTGCTCCGTCTCTTTGTCACGCTCTTAAAGATTTAGATAGGAGGAAATTTGGTAGGGTAAACGTGTATTGTGGATACCAAAGACACATCCTTCAAAGTGGAAACTCCTTCACAAAATCCGCGTCCATTGACAAATCGAACGAATAAACATTAGTGAATAACACGTAAATTTTTTCATGTTTGGGTTTACTAGTTTTTTCTAATAATACAGGGTATCTCAAAAAAATTTACTCACCTTTTAACCGTTGCTAACATGCTGTCTTCTTTGTGTTGCAGGTGTGAGGTTTTTAATCTATACTCTCCTTTTTCCTGATTCTTTAATCACATTTAATCATGTTCGCAAAGGTTCGAACCTCACACCTGCAACACAAAGAAGACAGCATGTTAGCAACGGTTAAAAGGTGAGTACATTTTTTTGAGACCCCCTGTATATGATAAACAGATGTTAAACTTCAAATTTTTGATTAACAGCAACTCCACATGGCCTCTACCGGTATTTCAATCTCAACAATCCACGACATATCTAACTTTCTTTTCTCCTTCATCATCCATGTTTGAGATCTAATTTTCTATTTCATTAAACACAATGATGTTCTCAGCTAACTGCGGTAATAATTCATATTTCATATACTGGAAGTTGATAGAAATTAAACTGTGTCTTTCAGTGTGTTTGTTAATCGGTTCGTTCATTTTCAAAAGCGTCAGTTTTATCATAGTATAATCATAAAGCTTATGTGCCACTGTAAGTGAATGTTTTCCTGTGTAGTAAGTGGATCTGAAACCCTAGAACTTTCGATCTAAAGCAACGCTAATAATCTCTATCAATATTTCAATTTTAAAAGTTCGTAACATGTTTTAAGTTTTCGTTCTCATTTTTTAGTCTTTCTCTGATATATAACTTCCGATTTTATTAACCGCAATTCAGGTTTTAGTTAAATACAATAGTAATTAAACTTCGTGGATCATCAGTACATCATACTATGTGATCAACCAGTAAATTAAAAATCTCAGCTCGCAGTTTCAATTTGACTCTCATATTTAAATTCAAGATTGAGCGTTACTGTTGGAAACTCAAACTATAACAGTATGTTTTATGCCAATTGTCTTGAAACGAAAGTTTTATCTCAGTTTTAATACACTTTTATTTCTACCTTTCACTTTAATGGTCTAGCTGTATGCCTCGCTGTTATATCACCTCTTATGCATAGAATAATTACTACGTAAGTTCTTTAAAATTGACCACTTTAAAAACCAATTCTGTTACAGTATACTATCAACTTTACTGAAAATATATTGTTTGTTCTTTTTTCCTCCTTCAGATTCTTTCCTCACCTCCAAGGAGTTTAAAGCTTTTTTGTGTCATTCCCTCTTCTACTAGTTGCTCCTTACTCGAAACTCATCGTGTGCCTTCTACTACGTAGAGTTACACACTGGCAACTACCATCATCCAATGCATTTCACCATTTATTCAATAAATGAAAATTCAAATGAAGTTATCTCTCACGATTGATGAGATGTGCCCTCATGGCCTCAAAGTCTTCGTGGGTATCAAAAGATGCCAGGGAAGATCCCAGGTTTTCGCAGAACTGAACTGAGGACCGAAGATTTCGCCTTGTCGTGTTGAAGTATGTACATGCAACCGAAGGAGTACTGCTTGAAAGGAAGGTCACAAGTGCGACGATGTTTCACTGTAGCACCTGCACGCCAGACACGAACCAGATTCAAAGGAATGTCAATCACAGGCAATTTCACGAAAAACAACCAAGATTTATAATCAAAGGAACATCTTGGGGGTTTCCACATTGAAGGATGTGCCTCTGGTACCCACAATACAATGCTTACAATACATGTACATATACCCTACCGATTTTTTTCCCATCTAAATCCTTAAGAGCGTCACAGAGAGACGTACCAAGCAAGCAAGCAACAAACTGTATTATTTTACGAGTATAGTGTAATTTTGGTACAAAAAATCTAATTTCTCAGAATGAAGGTGACATTCAAACATGTCCTTCTTTTGACTATCGCACGACGCGTAGCAGTAACCTTCTTCTATCATTATGTGATGGTGTTACTGGACAAATAACAACAACTTATGTCCTTTACTTCGTTGACAAACTGCAGCGTGTCAATAATCACTACGCAATGTAAAGAAAACACAAGAGCAACGAAATCAAGCTCCGATACATAACGATTTGATTCAAAATGATCTAAATACTTGCTAAAGAAAGCACATACTTTCCTGCTAAGATATTCAATTTAGGGGATACCCACTAGCATGGTTTACACAAGTGAGGGAAAATTGCACACCCTAGTATCCGTAAAATTGACAACTGGGTTGTTTAACTATTAGGGGTATCGGAAAGTCCTGTACTCTTTTCTTTAACCAAATTTTGAGAAACACTAACAAACTTTAATACTTTAAGTTATTACAGCAAGGAGAAAACTGTGACTTCAGATCTTTAATGTCAGCAACACGAACGTCTAAATGCATTGTTGCGTAAAAAATGTTCTGCTCTAGTGAACAGGAAAGAAGTCCTTTTGCAACACGATAACACTAGATCCCATTCTGCCAAACAACCTCAAGAAAATGAAGTCCTTATGTTGGGAAGTTCTTTCTCACCCACCATACTTTTTAAATCGTGCTCCAACATATTTTTACTTATTTCGTTCTTTAGAGCAGTTCATGAACGGATAAAGATTCCCAAATGTTCACGAGGTTGAAGCGGAGTTTAATTATTTTATTTCTTCCAAAGATGTTAATTTTTTTGAAAGGAGGATTAAAGAACTCACAAGTAGATGGACAAAGGTTATATCTAATTATGGTGACTATTTTGTTGAGCAATGAAGATTTTTCAGTAATATTTCTTTCAATTATTTTTCCTAACAAAAATCAGGACAAAACTTTCCGGTACCCCTAATACAACACATTTTTAACTCTCAACCTCTGAACCAGTCGTGTCTTGATGCAAACAATGCCTTAATTTCTACTTACAGTGCTGGATCCATTCTGCATTGATTCAAGCAACCCTTTAATGTTAACCTTAAGAATTTGAAAAACCAATGTACTAAATGTCTATGTACTGTGTACTTGATTGGAAATAAAGATTGTTGTTGTTTAATTCAACTCACCGCTCGGTACGAGGCCCGCCTTGGTGCAAACAGCATCTAGAGATGGGCAATGAGGACTGGGTAGAATTTCATTCTCAGTCAGCATCGTTCCGTTGCGGAAGCATACTGCGTCCGATTCTTGGAATTCAAAAAAAATTGAGACTTCAGATTCTAGTTTCCATAGATTCACAATCTTATGCTATCACATGTTGAAAACTTACGAAACACAAGCAATAATTTTCTGGGACATAATTTCACGTAGCACTTATTTGGTTAAAATAACAATACCTACTTTCGTACGACATACATAGTATTAAAGACTGTTACAAGAATAGGAACCACATATGACATTTTCTTATTGTTCGTTCTATGAAATTGACTACTTTTATTCTTCTTACTTGACTTGCGCGACGGTTTTGAGCTGTAGCTTTTCACATGGTGCGGCAACATAATTTCCTTTTTTCAGGCAGACGCTCATTGAAGAAAGAAAGTTATGTTGCCGCACCCTGCATGTAAGTTATGCCGTCATGCAGCTCCAGTTACTCTTCAGTTAGCAGCCACTGCACTATCCCTGCTACTGGTTTGTACAATAAGTACAGCTAGTTGTTTAAATTATTAGATGTTACGTGACGAAAATAGAAGTGATTAACTAATATTTAGAAGCATGACATGTACCCTTAAGTTTCCTAGCGTCTCCCGGTGTTTGCAAAGTTGAGGAAAATTCTACTCGTTGGTCGTGAAATTTTCCCTGCACATTCAAGACACTTATGCTTCAACTCATGATATCCCTGACTTCTAGGTTTCTAGTCGGAGCTCCTGTAGCCTTCCATCTGGTTTTTACATCGCACAAACAGAAACATGGTAATCACTGCCTACCTTTTCGAAATTAAATCATAACAACGGAAGCAAAAACAGCGTCTTGCATGTGGCTCTCAAGTCTAACAAACAAAAGAGTAATATTCGTTGTCTTCGTTCTAGCTCTTAGATCTTACCAAAATAAAAAAAGGTGTAGCGCTAAATGCTTTTTTTCGGGCTCTGAAATCTTACCGATAGTAGCGTAGCACTTGTAACCTTTTGTATATTCTCCTACCACGCTTGGTAAGAAAACGGTGCCATAGATGCAACGTCCAAATACGGAGCAGAAGAAATTGTTCGTGGATGACTGAGATGCCCGCATGCTGCACTTGACAATCTTTTCATTTTCGACAACCTTGAGTCCAGTCATATCTATTGGAATTGCTGCAGAAAATGCACGCCAAATTTTCTGTCCTTGCACTTCGATGAACGTTGAGCTTTTCCAGAGGTAGCCACAGCTCAACATCACCAACGAGGTCCGGAAACGAAGACCAATCTTCATGTCGTGCAAATAGTAAGTCTTACTGACAATAAAATTTGTTTGAAGCTTTGAAGCTACGAATATAACGCCGAGCTTCACCACTTAACTTCAGTAGAAGAAAATTTCAACGTAAGTTCTTGGGAACACTATGGAGCATAGTGAACAAAAATAGAAATCAAGTCACTGGGTACCAATAGCAACGAGGTTATAATTTTTAAACTGCCTTTCCATTTGCTACTTTTAGCTAAAAATAAACATTTTTTAAAAAATTAGAGCTACTCGGAACTTCATAATGAACTGTATTCATGCGCATGTGTGGATGACAGTGAATACAAAAAAGGTCAACATTTTATCTGTATTAGCAGCTCTGTTAATTCGAAATTTCTCAATTATTTATATGTATAGGCAATGACAGAGGTGATATTATATTTTTGGATGTAAATGCTAAGTCCCTGGCGCGATAAATACAAGAGTAACGGAATAGGTGGCTCAACTTAAGAGCAAACGCTTTGTGAGTTGTGTTGTGAAGTGTTAAAAGGCATCGTCAGAATTGACGAGAGCAAAAGTGATGATGAGATTTTTGGGGTGGAAACAAATTTTACGTGAGAGTGTGATTGTATGGAATGTTTTGGATGGTAGGGAGACTTATGTACTTACAAGTGACGAAGAAAACTGATGAGTAAACGTTTAAAAAAGAAGTGCGTAATAAAAGTGTCACCAGCAAAATGGCTAGATAGAAGCAGAAATAAAAGAGTATAACTAACACATGAGTTGAGCAAGTTATCAAGTTTAAATAAATCCCAAGTATTGTGTTTGTTCTGGGATGTGAAAGAAATCAGTAAACAGCGTCCTATACAAAAATGTCAATGGCGCAAGTTCAACTAAGGTATGCAGGAGAAATTCCCCATTACATATGGCTGAAGAACAAGGTATGGAAGAATCGAGTAATAACACCAATGGAGTAAAGATGTATGTAAACAAAATCTAGCGAGCGAAACAACATGTACTAGACATTATAATGTAGGGACTCTCCACAACCAATTAATGACTCTCCACAACCAATTCTTCAAGTCTTTTCGATTAGAGAATACCTAATGACTAGGACTTAATGGTCCTGGTAGTGCACATGCTTTTACTCACGAGGGGATTGAATTATAGGCAAGGATAACCTAACGATTCTTCCCGTTCGTGAAGTTTCATTTACGGTTCTCTTCTCTTTCATTTCGATTCACAATTTTAACTCAGGCTTCATTGACAGTTATTCTATCTGAAATGTGGGAAGGCTCTAAGCTACATCATTTGACTCATCTTTAGCAACCCTATACCATAACTTTCATTAATACTATTAGCACGAAAGTCAAAAGATTAGGTAAATCAAACGCGAATCTTTAATCTTAAGTAACGGCATGGCAGAAATGCAAATGAAAAAGGATATTTCACAACATATTATTCTGCAAAACAATCTTTTCATGCCTCAATCATTAACTTTTAAAATAAACGTCATTCCTTGAGCTTACAAGGACACAATCTCATATTATTGTTCCGTAAAAGTTTCAGTAAAACCTACGGTCAAATTTTCTAACGTTCATGTATTTTAAGGTTTAATTTAATTTCAGTTACGGTGGTGGATCATTTTCCACTCATTTATTTGTCCGTTAATAAAGGGCCTAACCCAACTATTATCATTCAGAAGTTTCGCTCAATTACAGTAATCACTAGTGATTTATCATTCATGAATTATTCACTGCTTTATGTAATGGAATAAAACGAAGCCAATCTTTAGGTCGATAACACTTATTGGTCAAATGACTCGTCAAACATATGGTTCATGTCAGCAAATTTGTTCGGATAATAATATTAATATGTGTTAATATTTAGTAATATTTGTTGGTTCGGATTGTAATTATTGGATATTAAGTGCATACCACTGGTGGTGTAGTCAAAATATGAAATTAATAAGCAAATGATCTAAATAGATTCGAACTGTGAATACTTGAATCATGTTACTGTGTGTAACACAGGCATTCACATTAAACGTGTTCTGTATGTTCGTATATTCACGTCTAAGCAGTTATCACGAAAAATGATCTGAAATTCATTTGTTTGGATTCATTAAATACATACGGAATATTCGCAGCCAAAAATCACGTGTCATTGGTAATAGAATAGACGTTCATCTTTACGGATCGAGATGTCCATGAAATTACCCTAACCTGGCTATCATGGAGCTAGAAACTCATTCTTGACACACAATTCTAAATTCTTGACAATAATGCAACGTGTGAAAGATCATCAATAAGTTTTCGTCTGATACGTGAGCATAATACAGAGTGTCCCATTAGTTACTGACCCTTTAAAAGTTCTCTAGCTATAAAACTAAGAATGGTAGAGAGATAAAGTTACTTATAAATTGAAATGGAAGATTTCAAAGTTTTTTTGGCGCATCTTTAATTATTTTCCGTACAAGATCCATACTACTCAAAAGCTAGATCCAACAGACCACCAAAAGCGGTTAGATTTTGTGAAGCAATTTCTACAGCTTGCAGATATTGAAGACTTTGTAAATAATTAAATCATCACTGATAAAACTTATTTTCACCTCAATGGTTTTGTTAATAAGCAAAACTGCAGATTCTGGGCCTAGGAGAATCACAAGCTGTTTCATGAATATCCACTTTACGCTGTTAAAGTAACTCTGGTGTGGTATCACATCGTCGCAAATAATCGGACCATGGTTTTTGGAAGATAGCAATGGTAATGCAGAAACTGTTAATGGAAATCGATACAGAACGATGATTCAATAATATTTGTTGCCTGAAATAAGAGAACTGGGCAAATGTTGAAAAATATGGTGCGATCATTCGTGACGACGTGATACCATACCACACTGTTACTTTAGTAGTGTAAAGTGAACATTCAGGAATTTGCCTGGGATTATCAGGCCCAGAATCTGCAGTTTTGCTTATTAACATAACCATTGAAATAAAAATGAGCTTTATCTGTCATAATTAAATTATTTACAAAGTCTTCATTACCTGCAAACTGTAGAGATCTGTTTACAAAATCTAACCGCTTTTGGTGGTCTGTTGGATTTAAATTTAAAGTTACTTGAATTTTATAAGGAAAATAATTATACATTTACCAAAAAAATTTAAAAATTCCTTCTTCAATACAAACGTAATTTCAGCTCTCTACCATTCTTAGTTTTATAGTTATAACGTTTTCAAAAGGATCAGTAACATATGGGCCACCCTGTACATATAAATAATGGAGAGAAACGCTTAATTACCAAAAGATAATGGAATAATATGACTTAGAATTGACTGAAATAATTGGTATTTCATGCAGTGGAAAATTTGAAACATTGTCACGACAGTAGTTGTTGCAGAATCGATGGACCGATGCGTCCGCCCACAACGAGGCGTGTTTTACGTTAAACCCACAACAGATTCCCGCACTGATAGCAGTGCAGTGCGTGTTGGCACCGCAGAGCCACTCGTACATCCAAGTGATCTCGATTTCCCCATTGTTTGTCCCCAGCTTATCTTTCCCTAACAGCAGTGGTGCTAAGCTTTGATTATAGCCAAATGCATGAATTATTCCACGTTTCCAGCCTATTACGAGTTTAGGTAAGTTTCTCATTCCCAAGCTTACTTGTTCAAGATATCTTTAATTGCTCACTTTTGGTATTTATACTCAATTTTATCCAGCCCATCTACCGTTATGTTCCAACTATCGTTCTCAAAGCGTAATCCAAGAAATCATAATCTATCCCTTGGTAGCATTATCTTTAATTTACCGTCACTTCTTCACATGTGCTCCAAAAGCCTTTTTGCATGCTGTTTAAGCATCGTTCTATCATGATAGTAATGATATATGTGTCATGATAGTAATAATATACATAGGTTTTCATATTTCCCTGCGATGTATTGTATGTATCCCCATGAACGTAAGAGGTGTGAAACTATAAAGGGCGCTCCGTAGGACCCCGCTGTGCAAACAAGGCACCTGCACTTGAGAAGGTCGAGGTGTTATTTTTGTAGCTAACAGAAGTGTCAAGCAAGAGGAAATTTATGAATTTAATCAAGCACGGTGATGAAAATACAACGATGAATAACAGGGAACTCTAGCTAACCAGAATAGTTCAATAAAAACAGACTACATTCGTGGATCAGACTACCTACATAGAAAAGAGCGCATTTGTGGAAACATGCGAGCTGTACTGTGAGGCACAAGTTGTGATAAAAATGCGTTGAAGAAAAAAAATAGATTCAGAGAAACGAGCACATTTGTGAAACACACAACATGAGCAGAACACATTTGGAAGTTGGAAAACATTACTGAAACAGAGTACGCTGACAAATATGTACATAGAAACCCAGCCCAAGAGACAAGCATGACCTCTTCCACACACCGTCTCTTCTCGACGATTGCAAGAGCATAACACGGTGACCCTAAAGATCACCTTGCCAATGATTATTAATGATTATTGGATAGCGAATGATAAGTTTTTAACAATGGTGATGTTGAATAACAATGACGACTGTCTGACACAGCAGCATCTACAAATTGAACATAAGTGCACAACCATGAAATCACAAGGACAATTACTAAAATAGTCGATCACAAATTATAAGCAGATTTCAGGTTCAGAGAAGTTAGTACCTGTGTATTTTCAAAAATGACAAAATTTTGGGCACGTTTTATTTCGTATAGTCCTTTACTCTCATTGAGTGAAGAGACGTGTAACACAATAAATTAATTCAAATTTAGAAAAGTTGGCTGACTTCTACATGCAATTCTAAAGTATTCTATAGATAATTGGCATCTAGGCATACGCATGGTGACAATCTGATTTTGTAGAGCTACCGTGCAACAGATTAACTGGCTCCGATACTTAAACACAGTGTTTATTTCTAGATGCCGTGTCTATACTAAACATTTAAACTCAAGGCACGAATTCACCTCCTTATGCCGTGCAATAGTTTAAACGAAGTATATTGCCGCAATTATCTTTATTGGTATCATACTATCATATCTTATTCTGAATGTTAAAAACAATTGCGAAAGGCTTTACGAAACCAATTGCTGTTTTCAACATTTGGAATAAGATATGATAGCATGATAACAATAGAGATAATTGCAACAATATACTTCATAGGTGTAAAAGTGAAAGATAAGTAGCGACTTCGAGAGGTGTGTTCCAATTGTTTCAAGTAGCAAAATATATAAAACAAGAAGATAAAATGATATGCTCATGAATGAAATTTGTGTTGAACAATTCGTTTGCATCTTTACCGGTATTTTCATAAACCTACATGCAACCTGCTCCTGTGAAGCATTCGTATATAGTGACACAGAAATTAATAAAAGTAATTCGAATTTTCATAGCTAACCAAAATGCAGAAGATTTTTTAGTTAAACAACTTTGATGATGAAAACTGAAACGTTTTTGAACATTTTTTAACGAAGGGGCTTTGATACGTAGACTATCAACGCATCTTTATGTTAGTTTCCTTTAATTTCTTTATTTATAATAATATAGAATAGAATAGAATAGAATAGAATGAGGCTATAGGAACAAACCTTCTGGCCCATTCTTGAGTCGGATAATTACTTCGATAATTATTCGGTTGTTTTACCCAAGTCCCATGCCGTATTTCCAGCTGCGTCAACCATGTCGGCAGCGGGATTCGAACCCGGGTCTTCCCGCTGGCAAGCATATTCGCTCACCAGTCGACCAAGCTGGTGATGTTAAGTTTAACCCACACACAAGTTAGGTTTAACCCACAGGCACAAGTTAGGTTTAACCCACAGGCACAAGTTAGGTTTAACCCCCAGGCACAAGTTAGGTTTAACCCACAGGCACAAGTTAGGTTTAACCCCCAGGCACAAGTTAGGTTTAACCCACAGGCACAAGTTAAGATTTATTCGTTCAATCAATGAAATTAATTTGACCTTAATTGTTTATTATTATTAAACTTTATATTATTATTTGTTAGTTCATATTATTAAATTGGCACTAATTGAAGACAGTACCTAGTAACTCGGACATACTCAAGCACATCAAAATTCCGCTTAGTGCCTTCCTGATCTAAATGCATCGACGTAAAACCTGTAGCAATTAACACATTCATTGTGGTTGCCTAGCCAGTACAAATCTTTACTTTGTACATACAGTCACTAGAAAGCTTTGAAAAAATTACAGAACCTAACCTGAGTGACCCACCGGTGGGTCACTTCGCACTTTAATGTGTTAATGACAGATTTATTCGTTCAATCAATGAATTTAACTTGGCATTAATTGTTTATCATTATTAAATTTTACATCTAATACTAAAAATGACTTGTGTGTTTATATATTTATTAATTTATTTATTTATATGTTGCGTGTCACGCTCTTAAGAATAGATAGGAAGAAATTAGCACTGGCGGTCTTGGTTTCAGTTCACTGGTAAATTAATGCACTCATTTTCGCTGTACAAGTGCACTATAATAAGTCACTTTCAAAAAAATGAGGGAGATCCAGAACCTTATACAGTATGTCCCACAAAAACCCGAACCGAGTATTTATTTTCCCGTATCAGTAATACCATCATTCGACTTGTTGTATGCTCTTTTCTATAGATTAATTTCGAGGGATAATTTTGCTAAAAATTAAATGCTCATGGTATTCTTATGATGGTATTACTGATACGGGACATACGGGTTCGGGTTTTTGTGGGACATACTGTATACTCCAGTCCGAATCGTGGATACAGAATTCGGCGGGGTATTGCATATTACAATATACATACACAAGCTCGCAGTTGCTTTCAGTAATGCTGAATTTCTGTATCTAGGATATGACACGAATGGCTATAACTACTTCTTTCACACTGAAGGATGTTCCTCTGGTATCCACAATACAATGCTCACAATACATGTATACCCTATTGAATTTTCTCTTATCTAAATCCTTAAGAGCGTCACAGAGACACGGACCAAGCAAGCAAGCAACAGTCTTGTTTTCTGAGTTCCAGCCTAAAATTGTTGATGAAGATGCTGGGCAGAGCATGAATACGTCAGGCTTGATTACCTTAGGAATGTTCTATGTATATTTACGATACAAAACAAGAAATTTACTGTACCAACTTATTTTTCTGCAACTATTCTGTTGTACGTATTTGTTAAAAATTGCTGTGAAGAGCATTACTCCAATAAATTTTTACCTAAAACCCATAGATAAAACGTCACCTTCCTGGGCTTGCTCTGTGGATGTTCCGCTCAAAAATAAAAATCCAATTTTTTTTTCAAAAACTTAGAAAATTAGAAAGCTTAGGTATTTCGCTCTGCGATAAATATTTACTGCCTGTTGGTGTGATTACCCATTTTGATAAAAAACAAAGTTAAAAAACACTTAACTTTAACTGGTCTTATCCCATGTGCAGAAATCGTATGTAAGAGGCATTTGTCTAAGTGAAATCACTCACTAAATAGAATCAACGTATATAACGATAATACACTATAACTGCACTAAACACATTCTCTTAGTGTATTGCACACCAATGTTTTAATCTTAGATCAATAAACATTTGAGAGAAGTATACTCTTATTTGTTCTTCAAAGGCGTTTTCTCAGTAATCCCGCTTCCAAGGTTTCCATGACCTTTCCATCAAATAACAATGCAGAACAAGTGACGAAACATTCATCGTGTACCGTGGAAAACCAACAAGACGACTAGATAATTTCAAGGCAAAACGGATTAATAATATAGGCAAATAAAGTGATCAATAAGAACCTGTTCTACCGTGCAGACTTAACTAGTTTTCAGGGAATCCCTTACTCAACCCTTATAAGATATAATTTCAGGGCTCTGTCTTTGAAAGTGATAATTTTACGGGTTTCCACGAACCCTCAACGGTTTGAGACACAATTTGAGCAAGAATTATACAGGGAGCGGCAACATATTTTCCTTTTTTTGAATGCGCTTCTGCCTGAAAAAAGGAAGTTATGTTGCCGCACCTTATACCATAGGACGCATAATAGCGCTTCGTAAAAGATCAAGTTGATTGTGTAATATTGTAATGAGATGCTCCTCACGATCTCCTTGGGATAAGTTCAAGTTGAAGTTCATGGGTCCCAGTGAAGACCCTCTACTTCACTTATGTTGAGGACGACAGAGTCTGGCAAAAATGTACACACACTTCAAAAAAACCACGAGTTTAGTTCACACGTTCACGGTAAAAGTCTACCGCAAAATATTCAAGTGATATAGGAGTGCGGCATCCTTAAAAGAGCTCAGAGGAACTGGTACATCCTATAATTATTTACGATAATACAATCAATGAACACCATCGCAATCAAAGAGTCTAGTTTTGAGATTGGTATTAACACATGATAGGCGAGGTTTAAAACACTGGCGGAATTTTACGCATGGGAACCCTAAACGATGTATCGCAGAGACCCGACCATGTTAGCTATCTTTACACAAGAAATTAAGAATGCATGCACTATAATCCTACTGGACACTTGCACCAACATTGCCAAGTATCAACACTTATAGACATTTTCAGTGTCTATAAATGAATGTCCAACACTCTGAACATCTCTTGTAATTATAGAGGTTAAAGGAAACTTGTGTTAATGTTGCAACATCTAAATAAATGTCGCATTCAAATCTTTATGCAAGTTTCTCTTTTCCTGAAATGTGTGTACATTTTTTTTGACGGACTTTGTATTTATATTCCTCCAACTTAAAGTTATTTAAACCTTCTAAGTCAACAATGTCGCTCATTTGATTCACGAGTTATACCTGTACCAGGAGGCTGATCGGTAGACGGCATTGCCTCTATAATCCTTTATCATAAATTACAGGTACCACACGTGACAAGCAACGCCGAGTGGATAAGTTCCTGTGACATCCCTAAGCTGGAAACGTCGTGAATCTGCGAAGGTACACTGCTTCCCAAAGCCTTGACTGGGATAGCCATCTAGCCACTCGCTCGTGTTGGCGGACATCTCAACTGGTCGTCCATTCTTCGCCCACACCCAAGTTTCATCCACTTTGTGAGCGTACACCCAAAAATGGCCAATGGAATCATCTAGAAAAAAATATTCATGAATTATTTAGGTTACTGTGAATAAAGAAACAGTTTGTTTATTATTCAGGTACTTGCGCAGAAACTAAAATTTCAATAATCTACTTAATAATAGACAGTGTATCTCCATATCTATCTATCTATAATATATATCTATATCTATGTATACATATCTATCTATCTATCTTTCGATCTATCTCTATCTATCTATCAATATCTATTTATATCTATCTACATATTTATACATCTATTTATATCTATATCTACATATATCTGTGTGAGTCTGTCCCATATCTTCCAATCTACTCGTATTACTGAAGAAAAATTATTGAACGGAAATCTGAACAGGTATACATGCACTATAAACATTGTAGTGTGGATACCAATGGCTCTTGATTACTACAAAATACGCTATTTTTTCTGTTATTGGCCTTCTTCTCCTAAGCAGTCATGTTATCGTTAGATAAGATACAGAATGGAAGTTCTGTATATATTCATGGCAAATATTCAGACTCTGATAGCACCACGGATGAAATGGAAAAATATAGTTTATATCATAAATCCTAAATTTCATTACTTTTAAAGCGTGGAGTTTACACGGGTACTATCTAACCCACGTTATCGGTAGACAAGATACAGAATGGAAGTTTTGTATACATTCATGAAAATATTCATTTAATAAACAAAAATTCGTCGAAAATCTTTACTACATTCGTTTTATAATAATTTCAATTTATCAAATCTAAGCGGCGGAATTACCACGGGAACTACCCAGTTACTTAGAATACTGTACTTATTATAAAAATTTCTAAATTAGTTAGGTTACTTTGAATAGGGTAAGAATTCCTTATGTATCCTGGTTACTGTGCATTTGATTTAAAAACGTTTTCTTAAAGTAGATTTCAATCGTTATTTTAAATACTTATCCAATGTTCTACCTAAATTCATTGTTTTCGTTTATTGGTATCGTTCTGTGACCGACTGACGAAGTGAGCACAAGCGTTGATTGGTATATACAATGGCTAAAGTGCCCTTGTGCTTCACGAGACACAATGTTTAGTTGCCCTGATGCTCGTCTCTTGGATTTCAAGAAACTTTCGTCGATAACAATTAAATTGTCTTCAATTACATATTCATCACACACACTCTCTTTTTGCCATATTATCCTAATTCTAAGATTTCAAACATTCAAATATTTGTATCTCCAATGGAACATTGTACGAGCTTAACATCTTCATTTGCATAGTTGCACGCAGGTAACTACCATCATTCAATGCATAAACCATTTATTCAATAAATGAAAATTCAAGTGAAGTTATCTCTCACGATTGATGAGATGTGCCCTCATGGCCTCAAAGTCTTCGTGGGTATCAAAAGATGCCAGGGAAGATCCCAGGTTTTTGCAGAACTGAACTGAGGACCGAAGATTTCGCCTTGTCGTGTTGAAGTACATGCAACCGAAGGAGTACTGCTTGAAAGGAGGGTCACAAGTGCGACGATGTTTCACTGTAGCACCTGCACGCCAGACACGAACCAGATTCAAAGGAATGTCAATCACAGGCAATTTCACGAAAAATCGACCAAGATTTAAAATTAAATGAACATTCTGGGGGAAGATAAGACTGTAATCTCCATCAATTCTTCCTAGGTAGGGATTTAGATGGGAGGAAATTCGGTAGGGTATACATGTATTATAAGCATTGTATTGTGGATACCAAGAGCACATCCTTCAATGTGGAAACTCCTGCGCAAAGCCTGCGTCGGCTGGCAAATCAAACGTGTTTTTTATTTATTTAAATTTTTCGTTTGATTTACCAGTGGAAGCGGGCTTTGCGAATTAGTCTTCACATCAAATGTTTTGGATGAGGCATTAATGCGCCTTTGATATCCATAATACAATTCTCACAGTACAGGTATACCCTACCGAATTTTCCCCTATCTAAATCCTTAAGAGCGTGGCAGAGAGACGAACCAAGCAAGCAACAAACTGTGTATCATTCTATAGTGGATCTAGTAGACCCACACGTGAAAATTTACGTGTTTTTTGCTGAATTTTTTCGTTTGATTTGCCAGTAGACGCGGGTTTTGCGAAGGACTTTGCACATTGAAGGATGTGCCTTTGGTATCCACAATACAATACATGTACATATACCCTATCGAATTTCCTCCTACCTAAATCCTTAAGAGCGTGACAAAGAGGCGGACTAAGTAAGCAAGCAAGTAAATGAGCAACAAACTGTGTATTATTATTGCACTAGACAGTTCCCGTGGAAGTTCCATGGTTTAAATTTTACTGATTTGAAATTATTATAGAGATGAATACATTAAAGAATTGCGAAGAATTATTGTTTTAAATGAATATTTTTCAATAATATATACAGAACTTCCATTGTGTATCCTATCTACTGATAACATGGCCTAGATAGTACCCGTTGAAATTCCTTGATTTAAAAGTGATAAATTCAGGATCCATAAAATAGAATACATTTTTCAGTTTTACCCGTGGTATTATCAGAATCTGAATATTTTTCATGAATGTATACAGAAATTCCATTTCCTATTTCATCTACCGATAACATGACCGCGTAAGGGAAGAAAGCTAAGAACGGAAAAAATGCGTATTTTATAGTGATCTGGCGCATTTGGTATCCACAATACAATGTTTGTAATACATGCATACCCGTTCTGATTTCAGCTCGATAATTTTTATTCGGTAATAGATAGGAAGTAATGGGACGGACACACACAGATAAAGAGAGAGAGAGAGAGATAGAGATACATAGTCGATTATGTATGTAAACTAGTAGACCCACACTTTAAAATTCATGTGTTTTTGACTAAATTTTTTCGTGTGATTAGCCAGTGGATGCGGGTTTTCCAAAGGAGTTTCCACATTGAAAGATGTGCCGTTGGTATCCACAACACAATGCATGTATACCCTACCAAATTTCCTCCTATCTAAATCCTTAAGAGCGTGACTGAGAGACGGACCAACTAAGCAAGCAACAAACTGTGTATTATTATATAGTGGAATAGTGGAATACAGTTTATTGCTTGCTTGCTTCCTTGCTTCCTTGGTCCGTTACTCTGTCACGTTCTTAAGGATTTAGATGGAAAAATTCGGCAGGGTATACATGGATTGTATGCATTGTATTGTGGATACCAAAGGCACATCCTTCAATGTGGAAACTCCTTCGCAAAGCCCGCCTCCACTGGCAAATTAAACGAAATTTTTTAGTAAAACAAGTGAATTTTCACGTGTGGGTCTACTAGTATAGTCTACATAATTCAGGGAAAACTGGACCCCCTATGATTCGTAAAATTGACAACTGGGGTGTTTGACCGCAACATATTTTAAACTCTCAATCTCTGAATCAACCCTGTCTTGACGCAAACAATCCCTTAAGTCCTACTAACAGCGCTAAACCAGTCTTGCACTGGTGCGAACAATGCCCTGTCATACTTGAAGTGCTAAACCGGTCTTGCCCCAATGCAAACAATGCCTTAAGTCCTACTTACAGCGCTGGACCCATTCTGCTTGATTCAAACAACTTTTTAATTTAACTCACCGCTCGGAACGAGGCCCGCCATGGTGCAAACAGCATCAAGAGATGGGCAGTTAGGATTAGGCAGAAGTTCATTTTCATTCACCACAGTTTCGCCGTCGTAGCATACTGCGTTCGAGAAAAATTAAACGACTGTTATTAACTATTCTTCAATGTTTCGTTCAGACTGAATGGTCGTGTATATCTTGAAATGTATCAGTCGTTGTCCTAGGATTCAAAAAATTGTTCCCTTTTTTCGATTCTAGTTTCCATAGATTCACTAATTTATGCTATCTCATGTTGAAAACTGACGAAACACTGCCAATAATTTCTTTTTGGTGTTGTTTTTATCAATTGTTGCCGTCTCTCTTTTCTTGGATCGACAAAAAAAACTACCATTCAGTTTCCTTTGTTCTTAGATTTCAAACGCGTATCCTTGTTTAGTCTTTCTTCGAAAAGACAGCAGGATTTTCAAACAGCAGTACATGAGTATTCAAAAAAATTATACCCTTAAAGCTCATACCTAAAGTTATTGTATGTGTGGGACATAACCCCACGTAGCACTTATTTTTGGAAAAATAACAATGCCTACTTTGGTACGACATAGTATTGAAGACTATTGCAATGATAGGAACAATATATGAAGAAATTACATATATTGTTCGTTCATCAAATTCAACTACTTTCTTTTTTTACTTTACTTGTCCGACAGTTCTAAGCTGAACTTTTATGCAGGGTGTGGCAACATAATTTCGTTTTTTCAGGAAGGCGCCCATTGAAAAAAAGAAAGATATGCTGCCGTACCCTGTATGTAAGTTATATCGTCATGCAGCTCCCGCTACTCTTCAGTTAGCAACCACTGTACTAACCCTGCTACTGGTTTGTACAACACGTACAGCTAGTGTTCAACACGTTAAGTGTGAAGTGACCCACCGGTGGGTCACTCAGGTTAATTGTTCTGTAATTTTTCAAAGCTATCTAGTGACTGTATGTACAAAGTAAAGATTTGCACCGGTTAGGCAACAGCACTTAGCGTGTTAAATCCTTCAATGTTACGTCACAAAAGTGGAAGTGATTTACTATTACTTAGCAGCATGACAGATGTAACCTTAGATTCTTCGCGTCTCCTGGCGTTAGCAAATTCAAGGAAAATTCTATTCGTTAATCGCTAAATTTGTCCTGAAGTTGTGAGACACTCATGCTTTAACTCCTGACACCCTTGATTTTTAGCTTTCTAGGCGCAGCTCATGTAGCTTTCCTTTTAGCTCAAAAATCTCACTAAAATAACCATAACACTAGTAGCTTTCACTCTGGTTTTCCCGAAACACTAATAGCCTTCGCGTAACACTAATAGCCTTCGTTATAACTCTTAAATTTTACCAAAGAAAGACGTGTAACGGTCAATTCCTTCTTTCCGGCTCTGAAATCTTACCAGCAGAAGCGTAGCACTCGTAACCTTCTGTATGTTCTCCTTCCACGCTCGGTAAGAAAACATTCCCATGGATGCAGCGTCCAAATCCGGAGCAGAAGAAATTGTCCGTTAATGTCTGAGATGTCAAGAGGCTGCAAGTGACAAGCTCTCCATTTTCGACAACCATGAGTCCAGTCATATTTATCGGACTTGCTGCAGAAAATGCGCGCCAAATTTTCTGTCCTTGCACTTCGATGAACGTTGAGCTTTTCCAGAGGTAGCCACAGCTCAAAATCACCAACGAGGTCCGGAAACGAAGACCAATCTTCATATCGTACAAATAGTAAGTCTTACTGACAATAAAATTTGTTTGAAGCTTTAAAGCTACGAATATGATGCCGAGCTTTACTACTTAATTTCTGTAAGAAAAAATTTCAACGGGAATTGTTGAGAACGCTGTACAGCATACGGAATAAAAATGAAAATTAAGTCACTGGGTACTAATAGCAACAAAGTTATAATTTTCAAACTGGCTTTTTATTTGCCACTTTTTGCTAAAAATAATTATTTATTTAGAAAAATTAGAGCTACTCGGAACTTCATAATGAACTGCATTCATGCATATGTGTAGATGACAGTGAATACAGAAAAAGGTGAATATTTTATCAGTATTAGAAGCTCAATTAATTCTAAATTTTGCAATTACTTATATGTATAAGCAGTGACAGAAGCGATATTATATTTTTGGAGGAGGTAAATGCTAAATCACGGGTGTGATGAATAGAAGAGTGAGGGAATAGGTGGCTCAATTTGAGAACAAACACTTTGTGAGTTGTGTTGTGGAGTGTTCAAAGGCATCTTCAGAATTGACGAGAGCAAAAGTGATGATGACATTTTTGGAGTGTGAAAATGACTAAATAAGATGTGATTATATCGATTGCTTTGGATGGTTGGGAGACTTATGCACTTACAAGTGACGACGAAAACTTAAGATTGAACGTTCAACAAATAAAATACGTAAAAAATGGGTCACTAACCAAACGGTTCGATAGAAGCAGAAATAAAAGAATAAGACTGAAGGCACTTGAGGTCAGCATTTAAACTAATGCCAAGTATTGTGGTTGTTTTCGGATGTAAAAAGGATAAGCAAGCAGAGTCCCATGAAAAAGTGTCAATGGCGCAAGCATGATGAAGGTATGCCAGAGAAAATCCGAAGTATGGCTGATGTGCAAGGTCCGAAGTATGGCTGATGTGTAAGGTCCGAAGTATGTCTGGTCCGAAGTATGTGAGAGAAAGTCCGAAGTATGGCTGATGTGCAAGGTCCGAAGTATGGCTGGCCTGACATGCAAAAGAAAGTCCCACGTAGGGCTGATGTTATTTAGCATTCTCGATTAGAGAATACTAAATAAGTAGGACCTAGTGGTCCTGGTGGTACACATGCTTTTGCCCACGAGGAGATTGAATAATTGACAAGGATAAACCAACGACTGTTCCCGTTCGTGAAGTTTCATTCACGGTTCTCTTTTTTGCATTTCGGTTCTCAACTTTAATTTATGCTTCATTGACAGTTCTTCTAACTGAAATCTGGGAAAGTTCTAAGCTACATCTTTTGACTCATTTTAGGCAACCCTATACTATAACTTTTCCTATTACTATTAGCACGAAAGTTGAAAGATTATGTAAATCAAACGCGAATCTTTAATCTTGAGTAACTGGATGACGAAAATGCAATTGAAAAAGGATATTAATTCTCAATTGTACAATAAATTATTTTAAAATTGCAAAACATTATTCCACAAAAGAATGTTTTATATCTCTCTTCGTTAACATTTAAAATATACGTCATTCCATGAGCTTACAATGATACAATCTGATATTATTGTTCTGTAAAAGTTTCAGTAAACCTTCAATCAAATTTTCTAACGTTGGTATATTTGAAGGTTTAATTTATTTTCAGGCCGGGTAGTGCAACATTTTGCCCACATTTATTTGTTCGTTGATGGAAAAGCCCGACCTAACTATTATTATTCAGTAGTTTTGCTCAATTACAGTAGTCGCTTAGTAAATAAAAATAGCTACTTAACCTAACACTTGTAAATGGAAACTATCATACTTTTGATATGAGCGTTGACCTTATCCGGGCTTCATCTTCATTTGCCAGTCATGGGATCGAGCGAACATTTTTGTCAAATTGTACCATTTAACTGTTAGCATTTTGTATGAGTGTTCAGGTTGGTGGAAAAAATCATCATCATGACTGCACTGTCAAGATGCGAGTAAATTACTGTTCTGGATATGAGAAACGCAATTTGGACGAAACACAATTTTTGGAATAAAACGAGCCAATTTCTACGTCAATAACACTTACTGGTCAAATGAGTCGTCAAACATTTGGTTCATGACAACAGATTTCTTCAAAACGTGGTTATTGGATATCGAGCGCATACCACTGGTAGTCTGATCAAAATCTAGAATTAATAACTAAATGATCTAAATTGATTCGAAGTGTGAATAGCAGCCACCGTAGTCGAGTGGTCTGCGGCCCGTGTTCTGTATCGGGTCTCTGCTTCATGTAGAAAGACCGCGGGTTCGAACCCGACCATGGATACGAGTTATTTCTCGTACGCCGTGCCGTGCACTCAACCCGCTAAGCACTCAACTCCCCGCCCATGAAGACGCCCATCAACCTCCCGGGATCGTCGCATGGAGCTCACCGTCACCCTTACTCTTAGAATGTTAACCTTAAGAATTTGAAAAACCAATGTACTAATGTCTATGTACTGTGTACTCGATTGGAAATAAAGATTGTTTGTTTTAAATCATTTTAGAGTGTGTAACACAGACATTCCCTTTTAACGTGTACTGCATGTTTGTATATTTACATTTAAGGAGTAATCACGAAAAATGGTCTGAAATTCGCGTGGATTCATTGAATACACACGAAAAAATTTCACTATAGACTCGTGTGTCATTGACAATGGAATAGACGTTCATCTTTACGAATCCAGATGTCCAAAAAATTACCTTAACATGGCTACCATGGAGCTAAAAACTCATCCTTGACACGCAACTCCAAATTCTTCACGATAATTCATCATGCAACGTGTAAAAAATCATCAATAACTTTTCACTTAAAACAGAAGCATAATAAAAATAATGGAGAGAGACGATTAATCATCAAAAGATAATAAAATAATGATAAACAACATTGACTCAAATGGTTGTCCTTCTTTCAAGCAGTGGAACGTTTAAAACAACGTCACGACTGTAGTTGTTGCATAGTCGCTGGACCGATGCGTCGACGCACAACGAAGCATTTTTTCCGTTAAACCCACAACAGATTCCCACATTGTTGGCAGTCCAGTGCGTGTTGGAACTTCAAAGCTACATCCAAGTGACCTCAATCTCTCATTGTTCGTCACCAGCTCATTTCTCCCTAACAGCAGTGGTGCTAAGCTTTGATTATAGCCAAGTGCATGAATTGTTCCACGTTTCCACTCTTTTACAGGTTCAGGTAAATTTTGCATTTCGTAGCATTCTTGTCCAATAAATCTTTAATTGCTCACCTCTGGCTCTTGGTCTACGGTTAAATTTGTCCAGTGCATTTACTGTTATATCCCAGCTATCCTCTTCAAAGCGAGATCTGAAGAATTTTAATTTATCTATTGCCAACATTATCTTTTATTTACCGTTACTTTTTCGCAGATAATGAAGACCTCTAAAACATTTTCGCATGCTGTTTAACCATCGTTCAATTTCAAAATTTCATATCAGATTGAACCTTTTTTGCATTTCTAGTCCAGACTCTCACATTCAGTGGCATGTACAGATTAAAGGCTGGGATATGATTTAAGTGCTACATTCCGTAGTTATTTACAAAGTTTCTCTTCCTAAAATACAAGTCCTTATGCTTCTGTAGCTTCTACATACAGACTTAGCTCTTGCCGTCGATCAAGCTACGTATTTAAATCAAAATATTTGTTCTTTACCGAATTCACACTATGATACAGAGTACGGCAACATAACTTTCTTTTATTGTAAAGGAGCTGACTTTGAAAAAAGGAAGTTATGTTGCTTCACCCTGTGCCTGCGTACTACCCCACCACTAGCACCATAAGTAAGCTCAACCTGTCTCTTCCATACATTATTATTAAACTATCACCGAAATTATAGGCTACTCGTGAATGAATTCTCTTCTTCAATAACTTTAGTCTCTGAAATTATAAATGCTCAAATTGTCTTGTAGTTTGATTTTGAGTTTTTCTTAAATTTTGAATTACGTAAGCTTTTGGATTTATTAATGTTAAATGTAGTAGCTACGTCATTGTTGGTTGTGAAAGTACATGAAGTCAGTACACAGCACAATCTACAATACCATTGATCTAACCACTGAACTCTGAAATCGAGTTCTTGCATCAAGTCACCTGAATATGATCTGAAGTATGAATGAAAAAATAGTTCATTCCATAATTGTTGGTACACATAATATTCAGGCTTTAAAATGCCTTTTCATTAAGATCCTTAAGGGATAGAAATGCATGGGTTGATAATATCACAAACGGAGGTTTCGTTCCCATAGATGAAGGTTAACTGAAAAATAGAATTGCGCAAACATTTTAAAAAAAATGTTTACTTCGAAAAAAGTTGCGTATAATGAAATGTGCCAGTTTTCCATCACTTTTTTTGTTTTTGTGTTGCCACATCCTGTATAATGTGTTTTTTATGGAGCAAAATTACAGTCACTACGCGTGTAATTTCTAGCACTGATATACTTTCACGTTTATTGTCATCTACTTTTCAGCATTGTTAAGTGTGACTGAAACTATTCTACACACACGTAGAAATTTACTAAGCTTTGCGTAAAATTTGCTAAGTTTATTTGTTACAAGTAATACACGACTCATACGCAATTAAGAACATTATAATTTTTTTGTGGTTGTATATGCATGTTTGTTCGCAGTCTACGTATCAATGCCCATGTATGATGTCCAAATCTTTCAAAAATATAGTACAGCTGAAATGTTCCAAGATCATAGGCCAATTGGTTCACTGGTCATTTAGCGTCAAAATATCTTAATTACTTAACTTAATTATTTAACTTATTCTTCGTGTCTCAGGACCTAGAAACTTCTCTATTACAGCACAAAGTCAACTAGTGAATGCAGAACCAAACACCTAGCGTTAAACTGTTAATATGACGACCTATGCAATAGATTCGACTTTATTCCGCCATGAAAGTTTTAGTTCTACCAGTCGTTTTGAAAAAAGTAGTAAGAGAACAAGACCTAAGTGAACAGTTTGACCAATTGGAAATAATTTGAAAAATCTTGAATTGATCAAGCAAAACACGGCGATGAAAATACAAAGCTAAATAACAGGGAACTATAGTTAAGCAGAATAGTTCAATAAAAACAGACTACATTCGTGGATCAGACTACCTACATAGAAAAGAGTACTTCCTACATAGAAAAGAGTACTTCTTACATAGAAAAGAGTACTTCTTACATAGAAAAGAGAACTTCTTACATAGAAAAGAGCGCATTTGTAGAAACATGCGAGCTGTACAGTGAGGCACAAGTTGTGATAAAAACGCGTTGAAGTAAAAGAATAGATTCAGAGAAACGAGCACATTTGTGAAACACACAAAATGAGCAGAACACATTTGGAAGTTGGAAAACATTACTGAAACAGAGTGCGCTGACAAATATGTACATAGAAACCCAGCCCAAGAGACAAGGATGACCTCTTCCACACACCGTCTCTTCTCGACGATTGCAAGAGCTGCTGAAGAGCATCACAAGGCGACCGTTGAGACACCTTGCCAAAGATTGCTAGATCATTGTTGGATAGTGAATGATGAGTGTTTGACAATGATGATGATGGATAACAATGACGAGTGTCTGACACAGCAGCATCTACAAATCGAACACAAGTGCACAACCATGAAATCACGAGGACAATTATTAAAATAGTCGATCACAGATTATAAGCAGATTTCAGGTTCAGAGAAGTTAGTACCTGTGTATTTTCAAAAATGACAAAATTTCGGGCACGTGCTATTCCGTACAGTATTTTATTCTCATACGACTACGTCGCAATTTTCATACCAATACATTAATGACATTAATCTCATTTGATACAGCTGTTTTCTGTAGCATTTGCCTTGGCTTTGTTTTCGGTGTTTAGCGTTATGTCCGAATTTGCCGAGTATCCTTCGATCTGAAAGCGTAAATAACTTCTCGGTCTGAGGTCGACAATCTTTTAGGGACGAAGAGCCAAACCGCTATACAGTGTCTCGGTTGAAGCTCGCGTTATTGAATACAGGTTGCGGCAACATAACTTCCTCTTTTACATAACTTTTGTTTTTGAGAAAAGGAAGTCATGTTGCCACACCCTGTATAATGTAAACATGTTTCTTGTGGTTCGAAGAACATGGAAATTCTTTTTATTT
Source organism: Trinorchestia longiramus (assembly GCA_006783055.1). Classification (NCBI taxonomy): domain Eukaryota; kingdom Metazoa; phylum Arthropoda; class Malacostraca; order Amphipoda; family Talitridae; genus Trinorchestia; species Trinorchestia longiramus. The sequence continues at coordinate 33,451 of VCRD01003105.1, forward strand.
TATTTTAACTTGTGCAACAGAAACTTATAATATAAGTTTATAAGTATAAAATTTATAAACGATAAGGAAGGACAAATTATTTAATGTGAGACTTGGTTCTGCTTACAGTACGACTAGTAGACCCAGATGTGAAAATTCTCGTGTTTTTTTACTGATTTTTTTTGTTTGATTTCCCAGTGGACGCAGACTTTGAGAAGGAGTTTCCACATTGAAGGATGAGCCTTTAGTATCCACAACACAATGCTTACAATTCATGTATACCCTACCGAATTTCCTCCTATCTAAATGCTTAAGAGCGTCACAGAGAGACGGACCGAGCAAGCAAGCTAGCAAGCACCAAACTGTGTATTATTATACAGCGAAATCATAGATCATTTTCCCAATTCCTATGCGTGAAATGAAATTATGGCATTTGAAGTTGTATGCTTTTTAATTGTATTAGACTAAGGTTCATAAACCTCTGTAGGTTAATGCAGATGGCACAACATTTATTCAATTTTTGCGATGAGATCATACGTATTATCTTGTGGTGATAAAGTGCATGCGAGTCAATCTCGTTGTTTTCGATAGATAGGAAATGTCTCCAGGAAGCCCATATCTCTGAAGGACATTCGTATCAGTATTGAGTCAAATTTCGCCTCAAAAAGTGTATAATGCTCGAATTACCTGACAAAGCTAAATAAAAATTTGAAACTTTGACCCATGAGCAAATAAAATTCATAATTTAATGACGTGTAAAATGTAGACACAGAATTAGGCAGCTTCTACTGAGGACAGGTCGGTTATCAAGGAAGATGGTCCTGCACAAGTCAATATCATGTTGAATGATATTCATATTCTAAATTCACGGTACAAAGAAATGCGTTATCTCACTGACGTGATAAAGTCTTCATCGCAACTGATAGCCCTTCGTAAAAATCACACAGTTGTCTGCTCCACTGTTTGAGAAGAGCATACACTGCAGGTGGTGCTCAGCCGCCAGCTGCTACACCTGGGCGAGGTAAGGATTTGCTGGTTAGAAATTCCTGTTGTGATACCATAAAGGTATTACTTATAATTAATTTTATGGTTGAGGTTGAGATATTTGTGAGGAGTTCATAAATTTTCATGAATCAAACTCAAAGTATCTGCATACATGATAGACAGAGTATCTCTATCTCACTCTCTCTCTACCTATCTATCTATCTATCTGTGTGCATCCGTCCCATTACTTCCTATCTATAACTGAGGAAAACTTAAGGAAATAAAATCACAACGGGTATATATGTGTTATAAGCATTCAATAGTGGATCCCAAACACGCCAGAATACTATAAAATATTCTATGTAATCCATGTAATCGGTGGATACGATACAGAATGGAAGCTCTGTACATATTTATGAAAAACATTTAGATTCTGATAATACCACGGGTAAAACTGAAAAATGTATTTTATTTCGAGGACTGTTAATTTTATCATTTGTAAACCACTTTTGTATTCATTAAAATTACAATAATTCGTCGTAAATCTTCAATACATTTATCATTATTACAATTTCAAATTAGTAAAATCTAAATCGTGGAATTTCCACAGGAACTGTCTAGTTACTCCATAGTTCGGAGTGAAAGTTTTCAGCTAATAAGTCTGTCTTCGTAGAATGGGTCAACCAATACAAACAATTCCTATACAGCTCTCAAACTTGCCCTTTAAAATATAAATGAACTTAAAACAGAAAGTTATAAGAATGTTTGAAAAGCGACTGGTTGAAGCAAAACGCTCAAAATACTTTCGAAAATACGATATATTATTTGAGCAACAAAGTTCCCGTGTAAATTCCATAATATAGATTTGACTAATTAGAAATCATTATAATTAGAGGTAAATGTATTAAATATTTATGAACGAATTATTGTGTTTTAAATGAATACTTCTCAATATCTACAGAACTGCCATTCTGTATCTTATCTACCGATAACATGGCCCAGATAGTACCCGTTGAAATTCCATAGTTTAAAAGTGATAAAATTAAGGATCTATGAAATAAAATACATCTTTCAGGTGAACCCAAGGTACTATCAGAAACTGAATATTTTTCATGAAGGCATACAGCACTTCCATTCTGTAACGTATATATCGATAACATGGCCGTTTAAGAGAAGAAAGCTAATAACGGAAAAATGGAGTATTTTATAGAGATCCGGCGCCCTTGGTATCCACAACACAATGCTTATAATACATGCGTGCCCGTTCTGATTTCAGTTCAATAATTTTCCTTTGGCAATAGATAGGAAGTAATGGGACGGACACACACAGATAGAGAGAAAGATGGATATACTCTGTCTATTATATGTCTAAGTACATATTTCTCTTGGTTTAAATATAGGAATATATGGAAAAGCTTTATACATAAAATCATGTCTAAAAAGTTAATCTGCATACTCTAGGGTAACTTAAATTTCTGAGGCTTCTTATACTACTGGAAAAATGACCCTAGGTGAAAAGTTAGTTGCATCAAGGACGTACATTCATGAAAATATGATTTAAGAAAAAATTCTTCTAAACGCAATTTGCTAGTCAGCTAACAATCGCTCTTGATTTCATCAGCAAAGATGAACGTCATTTAGAAAGACATCGGCGTTGGATGTCTCTAATCACAGCTGCACATTCAACAGCAATTAGTTTTAAGCAAGCTTATGTATACGGCACAATGTCTCATGTCCATGTCAGAATGTCACGACCATTCTTGTACTTAATGTCATATGATTCACCTATTCTTTTGTTGTTGTAGGTTCAGCATAAATCTATCCGGGAAGAATGCTGCATTGATTCTACAACAATGGCTACAAACGTGTTCGAGTGTGAGGTTTGCTGCGAAGATTATGACGCTGCTGATCGGAAACCCATTTGCTTGTCGTGTGGTCATACAGTGTGCCGCAGTTGCCTCATCGGCATCGTAGCAACGAGGGGCACAAATTGCCACAAGTGCAAGCAGTCCATCAGGCAACCTGTTGACCAACTGCCCGTCAATTATGCATTAATTCCTTCCTCTCCATCCTCACAAAACCCTGTGTCAGAAACGCATCCCTCGTCTTCAGTTGCAAGGTGCGAAAATCATAATTCTAACTTGGATTATTTCTGTGCCACCTGTGACGACATCCTGTGCAGGAAATGTTGCAAGCAGTCCCATCAACAGCACAAAGTCGAATTCATATGTGATATTATTGACAAAGACAATTTAGCGGCAAGAATTGTTGAAGAATTACAAACTAAAATTGAGAGCAAATATCAACAATTAACAAACTCGCTGTCAGCGTCGAGCAACGTTTCACGCTCCATCAATGCAATGAAGACTTTTGAAGAGAAGATACAGGAATACAGTGACACGCTTTTCGCCGAGAAAATATCGTTAACAGATGATTTACAAGCGTGGAATTATGCAGGATCGAAATCTATCGACGAGAAACATGAGCTGTTCAAAAGACTGCACAAAACATGGAAGGGGAATACTCCATCATTTCTTGACGAAAAAAATTCTGCTGGTTTCGCAAAAATGCTAGATGAACTTATCGCAAATGCTGGTCAAGTCCAGGTGAGTTTTTATTATGAGCCCAGATTCATTCTACAACTGTAATTCAGGCCAATAATGTATTTCCAATATTGTTAAAAGTCTTTTTTGCCATGACAAATTCACTACGTTGGAATTATAATTCTTTGCAATATCCTAATCGATCAATTTTGATTCACTTTATTTGTAGAACAATTCTAGAGCTTTTGGAGAAATCCCTCATATGGAATTAGAATTGATGCGAGATCAGAATATTGAAAAACCACCGAAAATGGCGATGTTTACCTGTTTACAATAGAGTAGCTAGGTGCTTTGTATGTGATCAAGGATATGATGCAGACCGTGACAGTAGAAGAGACGTGAAATTATAGAAACTGAATTTGAGATTATCTACAAAAGAAAAATATTCTGGGAACAAAATTCGTTTGTCCTTTTGATGAACGGATTTCAGCATTGTCTAGTTCGGGAATTAGAATATTATTATAGCTCAAGTCCTAAAGCCTTTTGAGATATTTAATGTACTTATTTTGTGAATAAATAAGTGTATTTCTCTTTATATTGTTGGTATATCGTTCTTTGCGAACGGTTTTTTGGAGTTTGTAGTTATCCGTTAAGTTTGTGCTGTACTGTTCTGTGATCTGTTATTGGCTTGTTGTTGTAAGACCGTCTGAAAAGACGAAAAAGGATACATACACTATATATGTATATAGCTCAATACTACGTAATGCAATAGCTTCATCATACTTGGTCTACTGTACTTTTCAAATCCGTAACCTACTTTCTACCTGCATCTGGGGTGAAATATTTGCATTATATTTGGTAAATAAAATGAAATCTCATGCTAACCAGACGCATTTTAAGTACAGTTGAATAATATTGCATATTATAAGTAGACTAGTAGTTCTTGGTTCAAGCAAATTCCGGTTTAATAGGTTTACACTTGAAAAATAACTTCCATTTTGTATTCCAAGACTGGCCTTCTGGCTTGGAATTTGAGACCTAACTTGATTTTATGGTAATTGATATCTGTGGTGAAAATTAACATGCAACTAATCAATAAAGGAATTGTATACAAGTAAAACGGTATGTTTGATACGTGATCTTCCTTTTTTAGAGTGAATTTTCACATTTGATCTTCCTTTCGTATTGTATTGTAGCACGGGGGTTCAACCAAGCGACCTCTTTTGATAAGACTTGCAGAGCGAGCAAGATAGCATCTACACAACCGTGTTTGCTTTTGCTCATTCCAGTCCTGGGTGAAGTTAAATTAGCTGTTGACAACAAACAGTTAGTCAAAACTTTAATATCCCTGATTCGACATTCATTTTTCGTATTGACTGGTAATGTGCCGCATTCAGTGCGTATACGGAAGAATCAATAAGCATTCAGTGCGTATACGGAAGAATCAATAAGCATTCAGTGCGTATACGGAAGTCAATAAGCATTCAGTGCTTATACTGATGAGATGTTGTAGTCAGGTTTTCATATATCAGATGTTTTACTATATGAAATTCTCAAAAGGTTATTACTATAAATATTTCAACGTCCATCACTGTAAATTGAACGTTGGGTGGCGGATCAAAATGTTGCAAATAATTTTTTGGAGCCTCTGATAGATATTTCTTAATATGATGATTTCCGAAATAATATGAACAACAACATTGTTGTAAATAACTTAAAGATTTTATAATGGTGTTGGAATATCTAGAATAAAGGCTTGTTGTGATTGCCTTCCTCTAGTAAATAGAAACCATTCATATTCCATCATGTTCAATGTGTCTGGAAAAATATCAGATAATATACGAAATTAAGAAAGCAGTCCACAAGTTTGAACATAAGCAAGTGCCGATCTTGTTAGACACTAAATTCGTTAATTATCACGGAGTAATTTTTTTATCTTTCTACAGACACTTGCTGAAGAATTGAAGAAGCCATTGAAGCAGTGTACAGCACCGATAAAGTCTTATGATAGGCGGCAGGAGTTGCAGGCGTTTCTGAGATATCGAGCTGAAACCCGCTTTATAAATCAAAGTGCGAAAGAATTTATGAAAAAATAGACGTTTTCTGAAAACTCTTCAATTAGACTTCTCTCTAATTGAAATTGATCACTTACATAGTCAAGATAACACTCGCTTGTACGTGCTTTATGCTTGCATGAGTTGTGAGGAATATTTGAAATTGAAACTAAAATTCTAACTGGACCTTGAATGATTCTTCTTCACCACACACCTGCCTCGTCGCTGACGGAAGTGGCGTTTGAAAACATTTCTGCTTTTGTATTCAATCGCAGTGATAATGAGTGCATCTTTAATACAAACCTTCATTACCATTTATACTAGAAGTGATCTTAGCATTTCAATCAAGATGGAACATAAGGTAAGAAATGAACTTTGGGGCTTATGAACTGTAGAACATTAGATCAAAAGACGGTTGAACAACGACATTTAAAAAAATCTTTTTCATATCAATTGGATTGATAGAGACTTATCATGTTCCCATGATCTAATATTCGTTAGGTCGATTTACGTATAACTCTTTCAAGTAGGAAAGCTGTCTTAGATGCAAATATTATATACAATATGTGTTCATTATATTTTCGTGTGAGGATGACCAAAACTTTTGAAGATATTTCAGATGGATGCCTCAACTGTTGTCCTTGGGCGTTAACATTTACTTGTTTGCGGGTTCCATACTATTTTATCGTGATAAATTTACGTTTATTACTGAATAATATTCATTGTAGATCACGCCTTTATTATAAACCAAAAAACACTGTTACTTTAACTTGGACGAACACACTCATCTCAACTGAATTATATACAATCATCTGTGTATCATGTGTGGTAAAATGAATAAGTGATCATGGTAACATCGCCGACGACGTTGACGAGAAGAAGAAACTTGCTAGTCATTCTGTTCTTAACATGGTATAGTTAACATAGTACTTGTTCTGTGACTCTAAGTGTGGAATTGTTTTCAACTGTATCACATAGGGGCCATAAATGGGACATAATGTTATCGGTATGGAACCATTTCTAGGTCATCGGCCGTTTCCTTGTTCTGGCGCTAGGGCTGGCGTTTGACCTTGTGTAAGGTGCAGCAATATAATTGCCTTTTTCCAAAGGAAGTTCTTTTCAAAAAAAAGTACTGCTGCTGCATCTTGTTGTTAGAGCATTACGAGAAAAGTATTGAAGTTTAAATCGACAAATCGAACCTCATTGAGAGGTAAAGTCACTGTTGTTCTTATCTTGGGATTTACTTAATTAAATTCCATGTTAAGTGCATGTTGACTAATGTACATTCGTCATGTAAATGTATGATGCTTCATGCATTCAATTGTCAATGAAAATTGACCGTACATGACAACCAAACTATAGCTGATCCCAATGAATAATACGAATGAATTCCTGAACAATGTTATTAAATCCGTTTCATGCTCTGCTGGTGCTCAGGATATGCAAAAGTAATTCACGTTCTGCTCAAATTAATCTATGTATCATAATGAAATACGCATGTTTATTCCAATTTTTGAGAAGTTAGCCAGCCTAAGAATGTAACTTAAAAGACCATACTTGAAGATTTTTGCGAGTGATCTGTGCTTTTTGATGAGGTATGAAAAATTAAACTTAGTGGACCCACACTTGAAAATACACGTTGTTTTTACTGATTTTTTTCGTTTAATTTGCCTATGGATGCGGGTTTGGCCAAGGATTTTTCACATTGAAGGATGTGCCTTTGGTATCCAAAATGAAATGCGTACAATACATGTATACCCTACCGAATTTCCTCCTACCTAAATTCTTAAGAGCGTGACTAAAAGACGGAGCAAGCAAGCAACAGACTGTATTATATAGTAGAATCAACGATCTTTTCCGCAATTCTTATGCGTGAAATCAAGATTTATGGCTTTTAAAGTAGCATGGTTTTTAATTGTGTTAGACTAGGGACCATGAACTTTGTAGGTTCATGTGGATGGCACATCATTTATTTTAATTTTGGCGATATCATACGTATTATCTTGTGATAAAGTGCATACTGGCTAATCTTGTTGTTTTAGATTGATAGGAAATGTCTTCAGGGAGTTCATATCTCTGAAAGACATTCGTATCAGTGTTGAGTCAAATTACGCCTCAAAGAGTGTATATGTAGTGTTCGGATTACCTGAGAGAGCTAAATAGAAATCTGAAACCTTGGCCCAATGAGCAAATACAATTCATAATTCAATGAGTAAAAATATAGACGCAGTAAGTAGCGTCACAGATGTACTGTGCGCAGGTGGGTTACCAAGGTAGAGGGTCCTGCTCAATTCAATATGTTGGATGACCATCGGAGAATATTCATATCCGGTTGAATGAAAGTAATGGGAGGTTTTATGGCCTGCATACATCAGAGGTTAAAGAATTCATACCCATGAAAATACTTCAGTGCATTTTCATGGTTGTTAGAATTTTATTCATTTGGTGCATTTGTAAAATTATTTTGGTCTCTGTGTAAAATATGATTTCAACTAGTTTTCAACCTCACCAGTAAATGTCAACGTAAGGTCATTAAAAAGGTTCTGTAGTGGCCTAAAACAAAAATGAATAAAAGGAACAAAGGCAGAATAATATGGAAGATGAAGCGATACTTCTCAATAGAACTCTTCTGTGAGTCTTTTATTAATTGATCAGGGTCAAAATGAGTTGTCGGGATGTTGTGTGACACCTGTTCTGTTGTCACAAGATGGCAGATTTTGAACTTTCTAACAATAAACTTTGTTGTATTAGGAACTACTTGAGTATTATCTAATGGTTAGTAATGGTCAATTACCTTGGTAGTTCACCTTACTCGTACCCTCACCAGAAACTTTTTTTAGGTTGTTTTATTCCTTTATTCTTGGCAGGTTTATATCCTTGAGTGAACCACGAATGCCGGCGTTCTGAGTCAAAGGAAAAGATCCCCTTCTCATCTCCAGTCACAAGCTTGAATATTATATCAAAACGTCATGAACATCAACAACATTACCCGATTGGTCCAAAACATTTGGCTTCAGTTTTAAATCACACTTTTTAGTAGAGAATCCATGAATGAGTCTTATCACAAGTCTAAAAAGAACCTAACGGAGCAGAGACTTTTTAACAATAAACAAATCTCGACAAAGACTTACTCAAGATGGGACAAGAACACGCAATTTTGATGACCGGTTGTTCGATTGAGAGTAAATAAACATCGTCAGCCAATACCTGGGAGGCAGACATTGTTCCATGCTGCGTTATAGTCAACACATTGGCTGCTACAACTGCCTGATTATTCGATACAACGTTATAATCAACGCATTGGCTGCTACAACTGCCTGATTATTCGATACAACGTTATAGTCAACACATTGGCTGCTACAACTGCCTGATTATTCGATACAACGTTATAGTCAACACATTGGCTGCTACAACTGCCTGATTATTCGATACAACGTTATAGTCAACACATCGGTTGCTACAACTGCAGGAAAGATCCAAAAGCTGAAAAACATTGAAAATCAATTTATCATTCGAAATAACCTGGGTAAATCGGTACTCGAACTTACTGACGTGATAAGGTCTTTATCGCAACTGATAGCCTTTCGTACAGAACAGAAAGTTGTCTTCTTCTCTGTTAGAGGAGAGTTGCAGTGCAAGTAGTTGTTAAGGTGCAGACTTTCACAGCAATTCAAGGGAATATTTTCTGGTAAGACCATCACGTTATAACACTGGAAATGTGTTACATATAATTACGTTGAAAATCGACGTTAAAGTTTTAGTAAGAAATTCAGCATTATACAGAAATTGAACCAAAACTGTTGCTCAGTAGTTCAGGATCTACGATTTCAGCCAAGACAGATGTCTTCGTAGAACAGGTGGACCGGAGTAAGCAGTCCATAACAATGCTCTGAAACTTAATAAAGTCGATAGTTTATTAAGTGACCATTTGAAGTAAATAGGTTTGAAAATAGATGATAGCAATTTACGAAGTCCGTTTAACAGAATATTTGAAAACGCTTTTGGCTTGAAATTATCCTTAGAGAATTAATGTGCATCCTGAACAAAAATTAAAATTTCTGAGATTTATTTATTTTTGCGAAAAATTGCACCAGAAGATAAGTCATTTGTGTCCATGAGTTACACTCCTCCGTTGATCATTTAAGAGGAAAATTTCTCTGTCCATAGTTTACTAATTGGCTAATAATCGTAATGATTATGATGAAGATAAGCAATGTTTAGAAAATACATCAGAGTTGAGTCGCTGTGTGTCCTGCCATGCGTCCAACAGCGATTAGTTTTATTCGAGCTCATATGATACAACATGTCTCATGTCCATGTTAGACTGACACTTCCATCCTTTTGCTTTACACCATATGATTGATATATTAAAGTGTATTTTATGTTGTAGGTTCATCTCAGCAGAAATCCGTTCGTAACAACTGTTTCATTAATACTGCAACAATGGCTCCAAATGCATTCGAGTGCGGGATTTGCAGCGAAGAATTTGATGCTGCAGATCGAAAGCCCCCCAGCTTGATGTGCGGTCACACCTTTTGTCGCAGCTGCCTTCTGCGCATCGCAACAATGAGTAGCATAACTTGTCCCGAATGCAGAAGGATCTTTATTACACCTGTGGATGAACTGCCCGTCATTTATGCACTCATTCCTACAGCTCAAAAATCGACACCAGAAACGCGTAACTTGTCTACAGTTGACAGATGCCAAATACACGATTGTGACTTGGATCATTTCTGTGTTAACTGTAGCGCTATCCTGTGTAGAAAATGTGGTAGGAGCTTTCATCAAATGCACAGAATCGAATTCATATGTGACATTATTGACAAAGATAATGGGGCTGCAAATATTATTCCCGAATTGCAGACTAAAATCAAGACTAAGCTAAACAACCTAACTGACTCTCTATCGAAGTCGAGTAAGATATCGGAATCTGTCGACAAGATGAAGACTTGCGTTGTGTCCATGCAGCAATACAATGAGAAACTTTTAGCTGAAAAAACATCAGTAACAGAGAATCTGGCATCATGGGATAATGCAAAATCGAAGTCAGTCGAAGAGAAGCATGAGCTATTCAAAAAATTGTGCGAAACCTGGAATAGGAATGATGTATTAGTTCCAGATAAAAATGCATCGATGGATTTCATAAAAAAGTTGGATGAACTAATCAAAAGCGCTGGTGAAATTCAGGTGAGTTTTCATTATGAAAAGAGGATTTATCTATGATTATCTTTTGATTTAGTAGCCCCTTTTCAATACGATTTCTGTACAATTTCACTAGATTGGGAGCAGTTATTATTTAAAGCTTTAATACCTTATATTCGGTATTCATTTCTTGTATTGATTGGTAAGATGTGACATTCAGTATATACTAATATTGTGCATAGGTTTCATCAAGAGAATGTTTTTACATTAAATTCTGAAAAATATAATTGAGTTAAAAATTGTGACACCATTCACTGAAATCGCTGAAATTTTGCATGGTTGATCAAAATATTTCAAATAATGTTGTTGGGGCCCTTAATGTACATTTTTAAATGGTTTCCGAAATAAAATGAACAAGATTGTTGGGAACACCTAAAGAACTTAACAATGTCATTTTAATTTTCTAAATTTTCTAGTGATTGTTATCTCATAGTTGATAAAATCCTTCGAGAATCGATCATGTTCAATGCCTGGGACAGTATCCGGAAATTTAATTAATTAGAAAATCAGCTCAAAGGTATTAATATAAGCCAGTGGAAACACTTTTAGATACTGAAGTATTTCATTTGGGGTGGATGGATAAATTTATGTCTTTTTCTACAGAAGCATGCTGCTGAATTAAAGGCGCCATTGCAGCAGGGGACAGGACCGTCGATCGTGGGTTACCCGGTCCCAAATCCATATTCTTATAATTATGCAAATCTCTTAAGTTTCTGTACTGCAAATGTAATAAATTACCCCGGTCAAAACTATCCATTCAGAGACCCATACTCACCAATCCATATAGGATCGCCCTATTTATAATGATCCCTTACAGAATACGAGACAGCACTCACTTAAACGGGCTTTGTGATTGCATGAACTACGAAGAATATTTCAAAATATAACTAAAATACTGATTGGACCCTAAATGATTTTTCATGACCGCATACCTGCCCCATCGCTGACGGAAGTTGCGTTTGAAAACATTTCTGCTTTTTTATCCAATTACAGTGATGATAGGTGCATCTTTTATACAAACATTCATTGCCCATTTATAATTGAAGTGATCTTAGCCTTTAAACCAAGATGGAACATTAGGTAAGGAATGAACTTTAGGGCTCATGAAGAGCAGAACATCAGATCAGAAGACGAGCTGTGAAAATTCAATTCACTTTTTTCTAAGCATGGAACATCCTTGAATATTTGAACAATGATATTTGAAAAACCCTTGTAATTTCAATTGTATTGATAAAGAAATATCATGTTCCCGTAATCTAATATTCGTTAGGTCGATTTGTGTATAATTCTTTCACTTAGGAAAACTGTCTTAGCAGCAAATAAAATATAACATATAAGTGTTCATTATATTTTTGTGTATGGATGAGCAAAACTTTTGAAGATATTTCAGATGGATGCCTCAACTGTTGTTCTTGGACGTTAATTTTTATTTGTTTGAGGCTTCCATATTATTTTATCCTGATAAATCTACGTTTATTGCTGAATAATAGTCATTGTGGACTACGCCCTTATTATAAACCAAAACACTGTTACTTTAACTCAGGCGGACACACTCATCTCAACTGAATTACATACAATCATATCTGTGTATCATGTGAGGTAAAATGAATATGTGATCATGGTAACATCGCCGACGACGTTGACAAAAAGAAGAAACTTGCGAATCATTCTGTTCTTAACCCTTTAGCGACCAATTTGTTTTTCTAGTTTCTACGTCTAAGCTCACGAAGACCGTCTGTACACTGATGCAATGAAGCACGCTGAGAGCCTGGCAGTCAAAAGAACGACGCTGTAACATGCCGCCGCGTTCAAACCTAGTAGCAACCTCATATTGCTCATTTTTTAATTATTAGAACAATTCTTTAACATGGTGCTGTTTCTGTAGCACGCATATACATAGTACTTGTTCTGTGACTCTAAGTGTGGAATTATGTTTTTAACTGTACCGGATAGGGTCATAAATGGGACATAATGTTATCAGTGTGGAACCATTTATAGTTCATCGGAAGGTTCTTTGTTCTGATTCTTGGGTCGGCGTTCGTTGCTATAGTTTTTAGTGCATTACGAGGAAGGTATAAACGTTTAGATAAAAGTTTGTAAAAGTTAAATGCGTTTTGATTGCAATAAAAAACTTCATTGTTAAAAATCGCCCATTTGTTTCCCTTTGTAAAACAATTTGTGTTGCCTACGACAATTGACTTTTGAACTACAAAAAAAATTGAAAATTATCATAAGAACAACTTGTAAAATAATGTTTAGAAATCATTTGAAGAACTGTATTGCAGTTGGCAAGGCAATTTTTAAAGAAGAATGGCATCTGGGAATTGCAATACACAGCTATTGTTAAATGTGGTTCAGCGCTCAGTGTGTAATTTGTAAAGAAATTGATTGACGCGAAATGCAAAGTGTTTTCTTTGAAACTTTTATCTTGAGTTTTCGTAAAAATTTAATGTATAGCTTTTGAAATATTATGGGAATATACATTTTAACTGTTCGATCATACATGTTATGGAAATTTTTAGCAGACTTTGTTTCTTCTTCAGGGAACATCAATTCGAAAATAGAGAATTCTTGCACGAATGTTGTTGATGGATTGCAAGCTTTGATAATGACTACGATTACTTGCAATTGTCATTTTCCTGTGGTGCACTTTCTAAAAGTTTTTCTTGAAGGGAATGTCAAAATATGTGAGGAAAATTATTGCTTGTTTCAGCCTAGTGAACAATCTTAAAGTTCCAATATTTTTATGCAAAGACAAACTTTGCGTCATGTAATTTTGGCTACGTTACTGTGAAATCATGAGCTCTGCAACATCGTATGATAGCATGACGCCCAATTTGTCTTACCGAAATTAGCTGCCATTTCCCTCGTTCAGCCACCCACATTCACTCCTTCGATTTCGATGCGTCACTGACGAAAAACATATATTTTAGGCACGTGCCATAATACCAGTAAGATCAATCTTCGATTACTCTCAATTTTCAATCATATGTACTGCTTTTGGTCTTTATTAATTGAAAATTTAACTTTAAATTGCATAGAATTCGAAACACCGAAACTTTTTTCAAATGATTGGTTTGCAGTTATTTGCTATGTGTTGTTACAGATTTTGGACAATTTCTTCATTATTTTCATACACTAGCTCTTCTTTTCTTGCTGAATAGTTTTTATTTCTCAACGTAAAATTTTGTTTCGACGCTGGAAATTTTCGCTAAGTTTGACTTTACGGAACAAATAAATTCAGTTTCTAATGTATTAGTGAATAAATATGCAAGGATACAAAAGTAGTAGAAAATAAATAGGTACCGGTACGAAGGAAGTCAGGAATAAATAGGCACAGATATGACGGCAAGAAGAAATGAATCTGTACAGGAAAAAAACATATTGAATAAAAATACGAAGGCAGTAGCTAAGAAACTGTACATGATCGAAGCTTATATGGAATAAATCGGTACATGTACGAACTTAGTACGAAATAAATAAGTATACGTACGGAGTTAGTAGTCAATACACAAGTGCCTGTGTGGTTCAAATTGCAGTTTTCTTTATTTAGTTTCATTCAAAGGTTTTTGAAAGTATAATGCAGCGGTTAAAACTACTGCAATTCTCTTAATAATTGTCTTCGTCAAAACAGTACGATGCAGTTAAACAGCGTAAAATATAGATTTAAAGTAACGTTAGGAAAGAATAGCTACGTTTATGAGTTAATATTCAAACTTGCTAGTTGAACTCTTTTGTAGCTGGAGTAAATGATTTCGGGTTACTAGTTTGTCATCACTGACATATTTCTGCACTGTATTGCTCTCAGTTGTGATAAATGCACACATTAACAATGTATATATATATATATATATATATATATATATATATATATATATATATATGTTAACAGTTATTATTTCATTAAAAACAGTTAATATTCTCCTGGAATTGACTTGCAGTTAATTTTACCAAAACAAATTCAAAGATTTTATAGAACAGAACAATTGGGTTGGTTTAGAATCTCTTCCAGAAGCTTATCCCGAATGAAAAAGCGACATGATGCATTTCCAAATCACGAAAATTATGGAACGATTTCAGTCATGGCAAGAAACTTCGCCTTTCCTTTAATCTACGTTGCCATGATTATATATGACAGCCACATGTAATTTGATTGATCGATATTCCAGTAGAGTTAGAATCATACAGACAGCGAAGTCCGAAGTGTCTGAGTTTGTTAACTGAGTTTTCAAAGCAATAGCAATTGCTATTGCTATTGCTTCGAAGCAATAGCAAATGGAATGTGATGAAGATGCGTTGCGAATAATTTTCTTCAGACTATGATAACGCTTTGCCATGAGCCAAAAAGTTGGAATGTAGTGACTTCGACATACTCAGGTATTTAGATCCAGTATACTCGGGTGATGTGGGCTGTGTCAGTTCACAAAACGCAAGTAAGCGATTCGGAGGAGGCACAAAATTTCTTAGTGCGTGCGATGGGAGGATATTGTAGGTATATGAGAGAAAGTGGTCGTAAATGAGGAGGTTGAGGAACGTAAATATAGGAAATTAAGGAGTGTGGGATGGAGGAACACCATATGTGCGTTTGATGGTTTGTTGTTGCAAGTGAAGGAATGGATGCTGAGGTGGGTTCAAGGTAGGAAAACAAATTTGTAGAGATTTGTGGAGGGGCTAGAAGATGGTTTGCCAGTCAGATTGCAAGTTTGCTTTTACTAAGACATGGCAGAAATAGACTGGCTAACCCCTTGGAGTAACCTGGAACACACAAGTTTATGCGTCCTTCCGTTTATGATTGTAATTTGACCTCGAAAGGATAGCTTACGGAGAACAATTTCAGATCATATAATTTTTAATATATTGCATCAAAATACTGTCGGTGTACTACATCTTTATTGAAAATACTCTCTCTGCTTTGTTTGAAAGAGCTTGAAAGGGCTAAAGTAGCCGGATTGGGTTTGGGAGTTGATAGATTTTTACTTCTTTTATGTATGGGTGGTGGCGAGTACGAGGCAAAACCATGTGAGATTTTCTGATTATTCCTTTACCAATTCCTCAGTCATGAAGATGATTATAAAGGTTGATCGCTCTTTGTGATAGCCTACATGATTTATTTCAAGAAATGATAATAGCTTTGATTGGCTCGTTTAAATACAATTTTGAAAAAAACGAGCCAACTTCAAAATCAAAACCCTAATTCTTGTGGACGTCCAGAACTGCGTCAGTATCGTTCATGAATATCCCAGCAATTGAAATTTTGTCCAACAGGATGCAGCAACATACAGTGGTGCCAAAATGAAAGTCCCCACTGCCAATATTTTCTAAAACTTGTAAACTACGCTAAATTTAAGGTAACTGATCAAAACAACTTGTAAACCATTCGATTTGGTGTTGATTTCTCTTTGGTATGCTTATATTCGATTTTCAATTAGATTATGTGAAAGTGTTCACGTCAATTTATATAGAAAATACAAAATCAAGAAGGCAAAGAGAAACTCCACATGATGCAAAAATGTTATTTTAATGAAACATTAGTACAACATTACATCCAAAACAAAGTAAACTAGTCAGTAGTAAACTAGTCAGTAAAGTAGCATAACCTTTCTGTGATTCGACAGCAGCAATCTCTTCGGCATTTTCTCGATTAGTTTACGACAGAACTCCGGTGACAGGGCGCCCCACTTCTCTCATATTTATGTCCACAGTTCATCAAGATTACGAATATCATCGTTGCGTAGCTGTTGTTTGATGTAGTGCCATACGTTCTTAATAGGATTGAGGTCTGGTGATTGGGCAGGCTAGTACAAAAATGGAATGTTATGCCCCTGTAGGAACCTTTTGACATTGCCAGCTGTGCGAATGGGGGCATTATCCTGCATGAAGATGGGATTATCTTCCACATTATCATCAAAATAGGCTACAGAATCTGTATCCAACGTATCAATGTATTTGGTCGAATTAATTCGCCCGTGTAATCAAGCTTGAGGCCTCGTATCATGGGCACAGATCACGCCCTACACCATGACGTTACCTCCTAGGGGGAAATTTGAAGCTACCTGGGGGGAAAATTACACTGCCAGCTGGCAATACTAACTTTACTACTTCTACTATTTAGTTGTTACTAACCGCTCTCTCCGCTTTACTCTGTAACTGCACAGCACATTCGTACATTCTAAGAATAGGTTAGTAAATAGTCACAGAGCGTCTTGACTCCTCTTTCTCTCGCAACATGAAGAGGGAAATCTGGATGGCTGAACTGGGTGCAGGGGCGAAATCTGGATGTCCGAACAAGGTGCTGGGGGAAATCTGGATGGCTGAACTGGGTGCAGGGAGAAATGGCAAAAAAAAGATTAGGAACCACTGGTGTGGAGCCCTGTTCACACCGCCCCTGCTTTTGCTGCTGTTGTTGGTGGTTGCCCCCAGCTGGCTCGTAGGGGCAACTCCCAACTGGTACACCTCCATGCCTAAAAATGTGGACCCTGACACCATAGAGCAAGTGGAACTAAGGCTGCTGGCGTGTGTCCAGACATGTATGAAGCGAGCATGTGCTACATTGACATACGTATGAAGGTGAGTATAAATGATGTTGCTCAGTTGTGAGTGATGCTGGTTAGTTGTAAGTGATGCTGCTCAGTTGTATGTGATGCTACTCAGTTGTATGTGATGCTGGTCAGTTGTGAGGGATGTTGGTCAGTTGTAAGTGATGCTGGTCAGTAGTAAGTGATGCTGGTCAGTTGTAAGTGATGCTGGTCAGTTGTGAGGGATGCTGGTCAGTTGTGAGGGATG
>VCRD01003105.1:51610-68846 GCA_006783055.1 Trinorchestia longiramus
TAATTTTATTAAAAAAATGAAATTTCATTGATTGTACAGGGTACGACGACATACTTCCTTTTTCCATAATTTTATTAAAAAAAATGAAATTTCATTGATTGTACAGGGTACGACGACATACTTCCTTTTTCCATAATTTTATTAAAAAAAATGAAATTTCATTGATTGTACAGGGTACGACGACATACTTCCTTTTTCCATAACTTTTATTTTGAAAACCGGAACTTGTGTTGCCGCGCCCTGTATTTTGACCACCCTAAACAGACCAAAAATGCCTCATGATTCCCGGGAACGGATTGAAAGAAGTGTCCTCTCCAGTCCTGCTTAGACGCACCAAGCCTCCTTTCAATGTGGCGATCGGGAAACCTGTCCGAGCTTCGTCACTCCCAGTCTTTACAAGGTAATGCATCTATTCACCATAAAAAATACAGGGTGAGGCAACATAATTTCCTTTTTTGAAAGCAAAACGCATTCAAAAAAGGAAGTTATGTTGCCGCACCCTGTACATCGTGCATGAACTCGAAAATCAGCTTTGAGATGATATGGACGTACGTCCTAAAATACGAAACTTTCAAGTTTTACTTGATTGTACGATCGTTAACTGATATCAATGATTAACGAAACCGATCAATTTTTAAATTTAAAATCGTTTGGGGAGTATTTTAGACTCAATGTTGCACTAAATTGTTTTTGTTCCTAAACCTATTACCTCGAGTTCAGATTTGAACACACAAACATTGAATACTTCCACCTCATTTTAACCCTATTTGTATCATTTTATTTAGCTGTAGTAATGATTGAAGAGCTCTTTAGTTATTCTTGAAATTTTCTTATAGATAACCAATAGGTTCTGGGTTTCAAAGTACAATCGCACTTGAGTATTCTACTTGTGTTAGTAGCGTTAAATGCCGCATATATATGTTTGTGAATGGCTGGATGCTTGCGTACATGCAATACAATTAATAATAGCTATTAATTTCACGTAAGATATTACATATCAAATAAGTCAAAATCAGTTTTACAGGATGAAGTTTATTCACTTTCGATAAATGGTAAAATGCGAAGGGTTGTCCAAGCCTAGACATCTGATATCTGAAGTAGAATTATCAACAAGTTTCATTTAAGGCTACTGGATTGGAAACCAAAAAACAGTTATTCCCCAAACAAAGGCATTAAATATCGCAGTAGTTCAAGCTCAAACTGCATCTATATAATGGAGAACATTACATAGATTCACTGCAAGTAGTAGATTGATTGTTATGCTTAGTCTTTTTACTTGTTACGACTATTTAAATTATAATGAATTATCTGTTGTCCACGGTATTTCCTAATGAATATAATATTTTTAGTTAGTGCAGTGTAGTCATTTTTTCTATTCTGTTGATATTCGAAACTAATGATTTTTCCTCACTAGTTCTGCTAGCGACGTGACGGACAATGATATCACCACTGACTTTAGAACGAGGGGAGGCAATTTTTCTTTCGTGGTTGTGGACTTGGAAGCTCTGTACGACATTGACAGCGTGGCTGTTTACTTCGGTGGTGACGAAAAACGAGTTTTCGAAGTGAGTGAAATAAAACGTAAAAGTAAACCACGGTTTTTAGATAACGCACTGATACGACTGCACGTGAGGATTACGTTAAATATAGGTTATGTAGACTTAAAATTATCCGTTCTAAGGATAACGCAGTGGGAGTATTGTGAAACATGAGTATTGCATTGCATGGGGGTGGTTTTTCGCATAACCTGAAAAAAATCGTTTGTTCTTGTTCAGGAATCGTTTATTCCTGAACAAGTGTGGAACGTATGTTATAGTTCATCTTTTTTAAGGTCAAAACTGTGAAATTAAATATGAGAATTAGAGTGGAACTATATTACGATTTCTAATTCACTATCACGTCACCTAAAGTGCAGTGAAGAAGATCGTCAAAAGGAAATTATTGCTGTAATGAACACAAACTTTAATTAACTCTATTTTCCTACCGAAATTAAAAGTTCTACTTGTTAGAGAACGACTATAAAATGAGAATAGAAAGGTTAACATGCCACGAATTATCAAAATTTAAACATCAATAGACTTAAAATTGTTAGCATATTTCTACAGTTCTTAACTTACACTCTGTCTATTATAACAAAACTAATAGACTCACACGTGAAAATTCAAGTGTTTCTCAATGTTTTTTTCGTTTGATTTGCCAGTGGACGCGGGCTTTGCAAAGGATTTTTCACATTGAAGGATGTAATCTTGGTATCCACAATACAAAGCTTACAATACATACCGAATTTTCTCCCATCTAAATCCTTAAGACTGTGACAGAGAGACGGACCAAGCAAGCAACAAACTGTGTATTATTATATAGTGGAACTAGTACACCCACACGTGAAAATTCACATGTCTTTTACTAAATTTTTACGTTTGATTTACAATAGACGCGGGCTTTGTGAAGGAGTTTCCACATTGAAGGATGTGCCTTTGGTATCCACAATACAATGCTTACAATACATGTATATCCTACTGAATTTTCTCCTATCAAAATTCTTTAAGAGCGTGACAGAAAAACGGACCATGCAAGCTACCAAGCAACGAACTGTGTATTATTATATAGTGGAATTTTTACTAAGGTTCACTTACGACCAATGTGATGGCACAATAAAATGAATTATCCCATCACGTTCAACAGTTTCGGCACATCTTGACTGTAAACAAAATCTTCTTCAGTTTTAAATAAAGGCAGAAAATCTCTCTTCCTGTTCCGTTAAAAAGTTACATTTGTTTTCTCTTGTAACAAACTCTTTTCCTCGAGTCTAGAGTCTAAACTTCTATTAACTTTTTCGACCGGCCTAGGTTTAAAATCAAAGCATTCAGGTCTGACAGGCTGAAGTTTCCACGTTATTTGGTCGATGTATGTGCAAAATCTTGATCCCTACCAAGTTCTTGATCCCAAGTTTTGTGTCGTTTTTTCTTGCTCTAACAAGAAGTCTTTGAGAGACAAAAGTAACAATCGTTTACATCGTTTTTCGGCTCCCGCTACAGCATTAGAATCCCAAATCTTAGTTTTTTTCTTGTGCCCTTTGTCCATTGGCATAGATTTAGGACACATAGTTTACAAACATTGTGTAGGGCCAACAGTCTATCATGATCACCTAATTTGATTTTAAAGTAAACCAAGCATGTTTTTTCAGAAAGGTACTAATGTTCATTCTTTATAAACATCAGATTGTGTCAGCACATTAATGAGTTGAAGCATTTTACCATCATCTCTAGGTATACCATATACGGGCACAGGACTTGGGTATCAACCCAAGAATGGGTGAAACTGCTCGTTTTATTGCCTCATTCTATTCTAGCATTTTTTAAAGTCAAATCGTTTATATTTATACTTGCATTTCCAGTTGCGCTCAGGACTGGAAGATTTGCCTGGACCAGACTTCAACTCCTACACTTTGCTGTTTGAGATTAAAACTAATGATCACAAGGACTACCTGTTCGAGGGGACCCTCAACAAGCCCATACGAGCGAGATTTGTGTCATTGCAGATAATGGATAATAGCGAGCGGCTGGAAGTCATGGAACTGAAGGTGATCGGCCGAGAAATCTAACTTAAGTCAAAACGGAGTTCAGAGACAGAATTCCAAAGATTCTTGTATTGGAACATGGTTGGTAGAAGCAAAATTTGCAACAAATTGTAATTCATTTTCGACATACTAGTTGGGACGCTGAAATAGTGAAACGTTGTCGATAGAGCGAGTCCCAAAGTTGAATTGTCCTTCATTTATAACATACTTGTTTGGGATACTGCCAACGTGAAACATGTTGTCGGTAGAGCAACAAGTCCCGAAGTTGAGTCTAGGTTGAAGGGCATTAATGATACCCCATTGTGTTAAAAAACTCAAATAAAAAGCTGCTTATTTTGAAGGTGATTAACTAATTCAATGTTTACAGGCTTAATGAAACATGACGGTAGTTGTGGCGATTAATGGATTTCCAGATCCCTCTTTTGTGTCTCACATTTGAAATGAAATATTACCATATTTCAGGCCACTTGATGTTGCCATGTACATATGTCCAGTTTACGCAAATATATGCTTTCCACAACGCTGAAAACTTTCATCAAATTTCAACCTTGGTACGCTTTTACAAACAACGCCAGATCAAGAACTGTTTTGAAATGTTCTTGTGAAATTCAAAGAACAATTGGCCAATAGTTCTGTATTTGACTAACTCTTGTGTGTTTGATCAAAAAACTGTGAATAAATTTCGAATGTACGAACTTCTTTCGTTTTGTAGAGATAAAAGGTATCTCTTATTCGAACTTGACTTCGTTGTAATGCGGTGAATACTGTACATCAGAGAAATTTCAACTCCTGAACTTGTGTGGCAGCAGAAATAACTGAAAAATTTATTGATCTAAGTTTTTAGCAATTTCAACTTTTAGAAATTTGAACACATGCACTTGGGTGGCGGCTGAAATAACTGTTGCGATATCATTGAACGAAACTTTTTAGGCTTGTTTATCTCAAGAGACTTCACCTTGAAACGTTTTATTCATTTGGATTCACGTGACGATATTTTCTCTTCGAGATGATTTTGAGCGCATCGTGAATCTTAGAAATCAGCCATTATTTCCTAGAATAAGCTAAAATAAAGAAATAATGTATTAAAAATTGCATGCCAGTTAGGCGTATGTAAGAAATAGAGAAATTAGCGGTACTATCACGCAACTTGAAGATTTTCATGCTTCGTAGTCAAACTATTTGGAAAATTTTGTGAAGTACATTTACTTTGTTTTCTCTATCCTATGCATAGAACCAGTCGCTAATTTCTAAAAAAAAAAACTTTTTCCAAAAGCAGGAGAGAGCCATAGTTTGTATAGAAAATGTGAACTTTGAAAACAAGATTAGAATAATATAATTTTGTGATTTATGTGTACTGAATAATGGCATATAATAGTAGCAATTCATTCGTATTTTGATTACAGATCTTTCATTTGAACTAATCTACAGGAAAAGATTAAGCAGTTGTGTCGTAACAATGAAATTCGATGTAATGAATACAGAGAAAATGCGAACAAATTGTAAATTCAGTCACTTCAGAAGTTACTGATGTGCATAAGAAATGAAGAGTTAACACGGTTTGCAAGTCACTGTTGAAGGAATGAAGATAAAATCTTGGATAAATCTATGTCGTTTCATCAATAGAAGTTTGCACATGGAATTAGATCTACTGTTAGAAGTTTGCTTGAATTTCGGCTTGCAAATTTGTATATATGTATTCGAAGTGTCATTGATTTCAACATTGGCGTCAAACATCTCCAACTGTCTAGAAAGTTATCTACTTATCGCTACTTGCTTTTAGAAATGCATGAAAATTGCCGCAAAGGGTGCGGCAACATAACTTCCTTTTTTGCCTTTCGAAAAGTTATGAAAAAAGGAAGTTATTTTGCCACACCCTGTACAGCTTAGGTAGGCAAAGGTTTATGCATTTATTTCACTTTAATGTATTCGTAGAGTAGCTGACACCGCCTAAAAAACTGTATCCTACTTTGCTGATCCTTCCTAGCACAGCGTGTTGCTTTTCATCGTTAATATTATACATATTATATTATGTATATTATGGTATATTATGTATGTGGCTTGAAGTTTATACAATTACATTATAATTCTTAGCTTGTGTTTTGTCATAGCTATCGTGATTCACTGCAGTATTATATATGTATACCTCACCGAGTACTCGTGCGTGTGAAGCTTGTAAGCAGAACGGAAAATTAAAAGCAGTGATCGATAATTGCCGCAAAGGGTGATAAATAATTCGATAAACTTTGGATTACGAACCCCCCCAGTACTACATCCTACTAACTATGTCCCTAACTCCTTAAGGTTAATGTATGATTGAGACAAATGCTCGCGACATAAACGCCTGTGCGTGAGTGATATGTGTGCACACGACTAAATTGACTCACGTGGTTAAGGTGTACGTGCATGACTGATGGATTTACTTTAGACGGCATGGGACTTCGGTATTGAACCAAGAATAGGCCAAACGGCTCGTTCCTATTGCCTTATTCTATTCTATTCTATTGTTGAGTCAAAGTTGCATAGTTATCAAGTTTTAGGTTCCTACTTCAGATTTTAAGGGCAGCATTGTCAGTCTTGTCTTGATCCATTGTCGATAGATTTTTAACGGTTTTAAACTCAGTAAAAATTGTATTATACTGCTAATTACTGTCTTATTTGTGTGTCAGGGCTAAAAATGTCTTGAAAGTGCGTATTTTATTCGTGTGTGTTTGAAATTGATTTTATCCCCTGCATACGAAACTCGACACGAAAAGTGCGATGAATAACTTTATATATCTTGCACCTATTATTAATATTCAAATTAAGAGACTTAGAGCAATAAGTTCAAAACTTCAAGGAATTGTTAACTTTGAATGTTGTTTTAAAAACGCTCATCTTCCTGGTGTTCCGAATTTTAATTTACCTACAGCTTCAGAGCTGAATTTCTTATTGCATATTTTCCGTAGGTTACCGTCATGAACGACTGTTCACTTGAAGCAGCATATGAAGAACACAAGTTTGATTGAAAGGTCAATATGAAAAGGTTTGATGCACCATGAACAGTTGAAGTATAGGGTGCCCCAACATAACTTCCTTTTTTTGAGAGGAACTTTCTTTGAATAAAAAACTTGTGTTGCTGCATCCTGTATTATGGTCGACATGCATTCAGTCTGCATTGAAGCAAAAAACTTTCAGCTTAGGAGTTAGAAATAACAACTCAAATATTAAGGTCGGCTCAACATTTCAATTTTACTAAAGTTTACGAGGTCCTTACGTATTATCGGGAGGACCTTTGATTTTTACTTTTTTTTTTTTCACAGGGTTTGTTGGTTAGGTTAGGTTAGGTTAGGTTAGGTTAGGTTAGTTATTTAATTGTTATTGTTATTGTTTTAACCGTTTCAATAAATAATTCACTTTAATTTTTGAGTCGTTTTTTTAAAGGTCCTCCCGATAATACGTAAGCACCGTTTACGATGCGTAACCGTCCATCCCGTTCCAGTTAAAATGTGCGCTCTGATGTATCAGTGGTTGCTTAACACGTTGACTCCGAAGTGGTACGTATGTGTACCACTGAGGTTAGGTTCTGTAATTTTTTCAGATCCTTCTAGTGACTATGCGTACAAAGTGAAGTTTTACACCAATCAGGCAATCGGAGGCAACGTGTTAACTGCAGGGGTAAACCCATCGTGTGGCCGCCTATGACAAAAATTAGCACGTAGTATACCGAAAAATGCACCAAATTTACAAAGTTTTCCCCACGAGTTAGTGCGATGTCAGACTTTGGAGTTCAGTGTTCAAAAATTGTGTTTTAATTAGCGATGAAAATTTAATGATTAATTATCTAAAAGCTTGTTTCATTATCATATGAAAATAATATCAACGAAGTTTGTGAAGCTTGGGACATCATGGATATTAAACCGCTAGAGTTTAATAATAACAACGAACTAGAAATGCAATTAGTAACAAATTTTTCTTTGTTTTTTTGGACTTAAAGCCAATGGTTCGTAGCTGTTGTTTGAAATGAAATCTGGACAAAGGTGGTCCGCTATTTAAACAATACAGGGTGTCCATAAAGTCTCTTTACCATTTCAAAAATTTATTTCAACAAATGGTAGAGAGACTTTATGGACACCCTGTATATACTGCATTTTTCGCTTTGTGATTTCAGAGGAACTTAATTGGAAAAAATTATATTGAATATTACGGCATTATTTACTTCAAGCTGTTAATCTAATAAACCTCACCCACTGTTCCAACACACAGATACTGTATATAATTTCATAGAATTGTGCTGTACTGTTAGCGTAATAAATGTACTGAGCAGTGGATATAACGAGCTTATACAAGCGATTTTAGCGAACACTCGACCACTCAACATTCAAACACTTAACATTCAAACACTTCACATTCAAACATTTAACATTCAAACACTCAACATTCAAGCACTCAACATTCAAACATTTAACATTCAAACACTCAACATTCAAGCACTCAACATTCAAACATTTAACATTCAAACACTCAACATTCAAGCACTCAACATTCAAACACTTAACATTCAAGCACTCAACATTCAAGCACTCAACATTTAAGCACTCAACATTCAAACACTCAACATTCAAACACTCAACATTCAAACACTCAACATTCAAACACTCAACATTCAAGCACTCAACATTCAAGCACTCAACATTCAAACACTCAACATTCAAGAACTCAACATTCAAGCACTCAACATTCAAGCACTCAACATTCAAGCACTCAACATTCAAACACTCAACATTCAAGAACTCAACATTCAAGCACTCAACATTCAAACACTCAACATTCAAGCACTCCAGGACTATAGCACCCACAGACTAACAAGTTACAGTCGTCCCCTCAATTTACTGCTGATAAGTCATGCACGTGGAACTGGAATGCTTCACAAAATTTATCTTAATGAATAAAAGGTCTTGATATCAAAACTGATGAAATAAGCACCGTCAAGAAAAAATATAAAACGTACTTGTTCAAACCACATTGCTAGTTATTAACTCTTGTACAAAAGCAATGATATACAGGGTGTCCATAAAGTCTTTCATAAAAGTCTCTCATAAAGTCTCAATAACACCTCGCTCACAAACAGGATCCCTGAAACACGCAAATGCAAAATGTGATTAAAAACTTTAATAAACACCGAATACAGTAGAAAATATTTGAATAAAATATCTTATCAATTGCATTTGTAATAAATTTTTGAAATGGTAAAGAGACTTTACGGACACCCGGAATTTACATATAAATTACGCTAGGTTAGGTGCTCTAATTTAGGCTTAGTCCGTTGGTGAGATTTAAAGCGATTCTTTCTAACGGTGGTGAAATCACACAACTCACATTTAAATGGTTCAACCCATGCCATGATTTGATATACAATGAGCTATAACATATTTCTTGTTGGCACAAGAATACGAACACAAATTACACTTGAAAGGTTTCCCTAATTCGTACTTGGAAACTAAATGTGATTTCAAATATGTATTTGTTGAATACATTTTTAGATTAAGTATTGTGCACACACAAAATATTGTACATAGGAAGTTGCCGTAAAAAAACGTACATATGTCTTTTTAAATACAAACCCTAATGAGATTATTACTATCACCTCAACCAACCCTAATCAATCAATCCCAATAGTCATCTAATTATGAGCCACCTACTATTAGTTTCATTTTCTTTCCTCCGATACACTCTGAACCAAACCGACTACTTCCACCTACCTTATGTATTAGGAAGAGAAGTCTTGTTTATATCAAATTTACTGCAATAAATCCTCCCTATTTGTTTGGTTACACTCAGACTAGAACAAGATATTTATAACTCATTCAACAGTTAGGTGTGATCTGACGCCAATATAACAATCAGACGCTTATAAAAGAATATGGGGTAGAAATGACATAAGTCATGAATAAGTATTTCCGTGAATTGTTATGCAGAAGTATGGTAAAGTTTGGTTCATAATCGTGATGAAGTTATACAAATCGGACTTGATCCGCTACCTAATGTCATGTTTGGTCAGTAAATGTGTCTTCAAATCCTTCTTTTTAACACCCGTGAAGTCGCACATATTACACTTGAAAGCTCTTCCCATACCATGCTTTGCGCACTGATGAAACTTCAGTTTGTTTCTTTGAGCACATGAAAAGTCACACAACTCACACACAAAAGGATCACCAATGCCATGCTTGGCAACTTGATGAGTCTTTAGATGACATTTCTGAGAACAAGTGAAGTCGCATAACTTACATCTAACTGGTTCCCCTATATCATGTCTCGCAATTAAATGAGCTTTCAAATGACTCTTTCGAGAACTGGTATAATCACAGAACCCACATTTTATCATGTCACCTACGCTATGCTTTGATATCTTGTGACTCTTCAGGCTATTGTAGTGGATACATGAATAATTACACATATCACATTCCAGGGGCTCTTTTAACCCATGGTTAGCGACTTGGTGTGTCAAAAGGGAACTCTTTGAAGCACATGAATAGCCACAGAGATCGCACTCGAATGGCTTACCCATGCCGTGTTTTGAAACCAGATGTGTATTTAATTTAGTTTTATCAGCAAAACAAATGTTACACACATTACATTTATTCTTTTCACTAATCCCATGCTCGGTCAGCTTGTGAGTCATGAAATCTCCCTTTACAGTGCACGAATAATCACATAAATTACATTTGTATATTTCCCTAAAATCATGAATGTTCATTTGGTGTTTGGTCAAATAACTTTTTTGAGAACACGTGTAGTCACACAAATCACATTTAATGGTTGGCCCCAAGCCATGCGTACGACTCAAGTGAGTTTTCAAATTCCTTTTTTGAGTACACGAATAATCACACAAGTCACACTTTAATTTCTCACCAAGGTCGTGTTTTCTGAGCTGGTGAGTTCTTAAATCCCTCATCTGGGCACACTTATAGTCACACAACGTACACTTGAAAGATTTTTTTAGTTTATGTTTCTTTATCTGATGATACTTGAGACTAACTTTCTGAACACACCAAAAGTCGCATAGGTTACACCTCAAGGATTCTCCAACGCCATGTTTGGTTACAAGGTGATATTTCAAACCAATGTTCCCGTTACTAGAAAAGTCACACAAGCTACACTTGAACGACTTCCCAACCCTTGAGTCTCCAGCTGTAACTTGCCCTGGTTGAGGGTTCACGTCAAGGGTATTTGTAGTAAAACTAATTTCTGAGGCTTCACAATAATCGTGAACACCTTGCAACCGAGTTGGATGGTCAGAGATGCAGGTGAGAGGACGTGTTTTAGTTGAACTGTCATAATCTTCATCCTTCAGTAGAATGTCTGTGGTAAACACCCCTTTAACCTCTCCAAATGTTGAACTAGCATAACTTCCACCAGCCTGCGAAGGTGAGAATGTGTTGATCAACATTAATGAAGAATTGCGGTTGGAGATATGAGCTTCCTATAAAAGGCCACACCTATCATACAATAATATTTGAAGTAAGAGGCTAAACAACCCAAAGTTGTAAAATTGAAATCAAAAATTTTTGGAAAACAAAAATTTCAAGATCGTTCAGGAGAATTGAGTAGTCTCAAGTAGTTCACAGGCTCAATCTGACAAGCACACCATCGATTTTTCCCAGAGCATATCATAAAGCGACTTGCTAATTTTCTATTCATTGCGAGTGATTTGTTTTTCATTCAATGTTTTTAAATGATGGCAGCTTTTTTGTGTTTGATTTTCAGTTGACTGTTTCTCAATGAAATTTATAAGATAGCTGCTACTCATCATTAGAGTCTAACTCCCCAATTAAATTCATGAGTCTTTCTTTTATTTCCCATTTTCAAAGTTACTTTTTACACAACTGACTACACAATTTGCGGTGGTTAAACTAGGAATATGATAATAACAATACTGAAGAACGACCTAATTTATTTTAATCCCACACTTGGGTAGCACGGCATGGGACATGGGTAGCACGGCATGGGACTTGGGTAGCACGGCATGGGACTTGGGTAGCACGGCATGGGACTTGGGTATCAACCCAAGAATGGGCCAAACGGCTCGTTTTTATTGCCTCATTCTATTTTAAACCTCTACCACTAAATCTAGAGATAAATACCGTGGACTCAAATACCTGATAATCCAAAAGAAAGTCTTTGGGTTCTTCTTTCACGTCTATGAACTCCAACACTTCTGTCTTGATACGAACTGACGCATCTCTCGCAACAGAAGCTCCGTCTGCATCTATGGAGGAAAAAATAAATATACAGGGTGTCCATTAAGTCTCTTATAAAAGTCTCTCATAAAGTCTGAACAGCACCTCTTTCACAGACAGGATCCCTGAAAGCCACAAGTACAAAATGTGATTAAAAACTTTAATAAACACTGAATACAATAGAACAAATCTGAATAAAATATCTTATTAATTGCATTAGTAATAAATTCTTGAAATGGTAAAGAGACTTTATGGACACCCTGTAGATTTCAAAGAATTATTCACATGAATACTTTGAGCAAAAAATACGTTATTTCACAGGCACTAAAATAAGTCGTGCGGATTTAGGAGAATTTTAGGGGTAGATTCAGGCCCCATTTCATGGACTTGAAATCAACGTAACAAAATCAGTTTATTTAAGGGATGGATTGAAACATAATTGATGCAAGGCAAGCTACGCCGAAATTTATTTTTCATCAATTTTTTTCAATCAATTTATTTCTCACAAATTTCTTATTCACCAATTTATTTTCCACCAATTTTTTTCACCAATTTATTTTTCCCCATTTTAACCAATTTATTTTTCCCAAATTTTCATCACGCCTTAATTTCAAAAACTCAACGCCAATTCATTTACCCAACACAAAACCACTAAAACGAGAAAACGATCAAATTTCCGAACAAAAATAAATAAATAAATAAACCTCATTTCCATTAGAGTACCCAGTACATACACATTCTGTTTTCAATTCCTAATGAAACCTTCGATGCGGCCTCACCCCCAGCAGGCGGATCACTAGGTCCTCCGTCTGAGTCCTCTGCTACCTGACGAAGGTCTTTCATCGCTGCCCCGGTCAGTATGAGGCCAGGAACCCCGGCCCACTGCATGGTGCTCAGTACACTCGTTATAGCGACCAAAACTTGTACGAATGGACGCTAATTTTAGATGAACTAGTTTAAGTACCTGGAAATTAAATTTTTCGTAAGTTATTCTGAGTGAGATGGTACATTTCTTTACAGCTGTGGACGAACGTGGGTGCAGTTACGAGTACAGTTAGTTGCAGTTAAGAGTGCAGTTAGTTACAGTTACGAGTGCAGTTAGTTGCAGTTACGAGTACAGTTAGTTACAATTACGAGCGTAATTAGTTACAATTACGAGTGTACTTAATTACTTGAACGAGTACAGTTTACCTATTTCCTATGCATGAAATTAACCTGATAAGAACCAAGTTATTTTCTGCATAAACAAAATGTAACGCAAGTTGTCAGTCATATGACATGTCATTGCATTTATCTTTTATGCAATTTCACCCAGAATTTGAACGAAACATTCAGAAAATAAGATTGAAATGCCTTATTTATAATGCCCTTCAAGAACGGCAGCGGATCTCCGGAATCCTCCATATACAAAACACGTTTATTACGCGGGTGCACAACACAACCCTCATTTCAATAGATTTTCCTTCTCCTATTCCGTCCGTAGGGACATGAAAAGAAACTGAGAATGCAAGGCTATAAACATTATTTACGTTCATTCAAGATGAAATTGTTAGGGAAGAACGCATGTTTTTACACACAAGTTAATTCTGCAAGCAAGATTTATAATTATATCAATATACTAAACGCTTGCCACAAGTCTGAAGGCTACCCATGATTAAAAAGGACACATTGAAGATAAAAACAAATAATTTATTGCAATTACACTTTTCCAGAAAATTTACTATCAACGAGAACTCGCTTAAATATTCAAATAATTTGGGACTCGGAGTACTGTCCACTTTCCTCTGCAATAAATATAGGACAATTAATATAGGACTAGGGTCGGGGGAGCGTCCACTTTCCCCTACAATAAATATGGGGCTAGGGCCTGGGGAACGTCTACTTTCCCCTACAATAAATCATCGCCCCTGCAGTGTGTATAGGACTCAGTGAAGGAAGAAATTCAGAAGATCTACTGATGCAATAACAGTAGCAGCGACACATCATTTAAACAAAAACCAGGAACATTTGTCCCAATACATGAACCGTATCACAGATACACGAGCAGGAAGTATCTTCCACAATATGCTGCCTCTCTACAATAGGAAGAAAGGACAAAAAATACACATTAAGGCTAGAAATCAAATTAATCAACAACTGAATTGTACAACTTCACTGGGAAGTTATTATACTTCCACAATACGAGAGAATGAACGAGAGAACAGTAGTGCCAAAAAATGAACGTTGTGCCGAACAATCAAGCTAAATCCACAAGAGATTGCAAGGGGAGATTGCTTTCACGAGATAATGTCCCTTAACGATGTACAGTGAGCGCGAAAAAATACGTACATACTTACAGGGTGTCCCAAACAAAATGTATACATTTTTAAAAGGCTGTAGTTTGAATACTACTGGTGTTAGGAAGAAGGGACAGGTCTCATTCGAAAGAGCAAAATTTAAAGTTTTATTGTGTCTCCAGAATACGTTGTTACTTACCTCATTTTAACACGTAGAACTTCAAATGTAAATTTGGGATTATGTTTACACTAGTAAACCAACACGAGAAAATTCACGTGTTTTTTACTGATTTTTTTTTGGTTTGATTTGCCAGTGGATGCGGGCTTTGCGAAAGAGTTTCCACATTGAAGGATGAAGAGATCATTTTGATGCTTGGTGGTACAGAAAACAAACCACTTTTTAAAATTGAGTTCCTGCATTGCTCAGCAACTTAAAATTTGTACCACCATCATAAATGCAAGGAATATTCCTATAAATTTTGGAGCATGTTAAAAATTTCTTTCCATCAAATGTATGAACCTGAAAGGGTTAAATAATCTTGTCATCCACCAAACTCAGGAGAAACACCGACTGAACTCGTTTCATTTTTACGTACCAACAACATAACTTACCCCTAAATAGTGAATCTCGTTGCCTACCACTTTATAATCAATAAACAAAGAAAAGAAACTTCATTCTATTCCGGTATAAATGAAATATGAAATGATTCTTAGATTCTTGATGCTAACATCTCAAACTCGTATTCATGCTTCCAGCAACTGTTCCCGTCCATCTTGTGACGTGAGGTAGAGCCTCGTACGAATATGTTATGCTACTGTGGAAGCTTGAAGAAATAATATAAGTGAAGTCAGTCTACCTGGTCGCTGCATCACATGCAGACAAAATTCGAGGGCTGCATGGGGGTTCGAACCCTCGAAACCTGGGTCCTTTATAGTATTAGTACAAATCACTAACCACTCAGCTACAGAGGAAGCGCGCATTTCAACGAGATTTACACAGTATTTAATCCAGAAATAAATAGAGCAGGAGGCCTTTGTATTAAACCTGCTGGCACGACTCTCCAGTTGCAGTATCCACTGCTGGCAACATCAGAAAACTTCGACAAAAACCAAAGCCTTCATCCAAATCATCTTGGAATACGAAAGTGATATCCGAGTGCTTTAAAAACCAATGCAGTTACATTTCTTATGTATCAACTTTATTGGAAATATACCGTAGTGTTTTTTGTTTTCAATAAGATCTAGGCTCGACTATTCGACGAAATCTTAATGTTAAGCTTCACGAGAGCGATTAGTTGTGCTCAGTGTTTAGAAACCTGGTGAAGTTTGAGTTGTTTTTCTTTAGCACAAGAGTACTCACAAAATTCACACTTGAAAGTGGTATTCAAACCATGCTTTGCTATTTGGTGCTGCTTCAAATTTTGTTTGTATGCGCAAGAATAGCCACACAAATCACACATGAAAGGTTCACTAACCCCATGCTTTAAAATCTGGTGGTACTTTAAATTCCCTTTATGATCACAAGAATATTCGCATAAATCACACTTCATTGACACACCTGTTTTATGTTTCGAAATTTGATGATACCTCAGACTATTTTTCTGTGCACATGAATGTTTATATAAATTATATTTAAATAGCCCACCACAACCATGTTTAGCAACTTTGTGGGCCTTCAAATCACTCTTTAGAGCAAAAGCGTAGTTACATACATCACATTCATAAGCCTTTCCTATCGCATGCATTGAACTTTGATGATACGTTAAACTTCCTCTATGGACACACGAATAGTCACAAAAACCACACTTTAATAACTCGCCAATGCGATGTTTAGCGAGCATGTGGCCTTTCAAAATGTACTTTTGGGAACACGAATACTCGCACAACTCGCACTGGAGCAACTTATCTGAACACAATCCGCTAGACTTTGTTTTTTCACGAGCTGAAGCGACCTCGTCACACGAAACAATCCGTGTTTCTGTACTTGTCTCTGCTGAGACGCTCATGACGCAGTTCTTGTCTCCGTTCTAGAACAGCATGAACGGACGAAATACCAAATTTTGAGGGATTTGGTGAAAGTCTACAGATAAGTTCAGAAGAGGACAACCCAATCACACCAGGACAAAGATCGANGAGTACCCGTCTTGTCATTGAATTCCCCAACTAGAGGTGCACCAGTCGACTCCCTTAACCTTACCTTCTGATTAGTTAATAACAAGTTCGTAAAAATCACTCGAATTTTAGTCTTATTTTTATTACTAAAAATAAGGTTATTTTAATATTTCTAATTTTATAAGCCTTAAAGGGGTAGCAGGTCTTGCTACAGGACGGGTACTCAGCTTTTGTTTATTTATAGATCCGTAGGGCAGCTGGTGGACAGAAGACATCCGAAGTCCACGAGTGAAAGAGATTGGAAATAGAAGTAATGATAGAGAATATGATCGAAAATAGGATCAGGAATATGATCAGCAATATGATCAGCAATATGATCAGGAATATGATCAGGAATGTGATCAGGAATGTGATCAGGAATATGATAAGGAATATGATCACAATATGATTTAAAAGGGCAACGATAAGATGAAAGCAATGAGCGCTGAGAGCAGTGCTGAGTGAGAGCAATGAGCTCTGAGAGCAATGGAAGCTGAGATGAAAGTTGTGATGAACAACTGAAATGAGTGCAATGATGACAGCTAAATTGAAGGCTGAATTGAAGCTATGAAGGTTGTGAAGGCGGAAATGAAGCTGTGAAGGATATGAAGTGAAAGTGGTGAAGGCTGAGAGCAGGACCGCCAGGTGTCTGGAAGAGAAGGTCAAGCTTAACTTTCACATCTTCAAAGAAATAAACAAACACAAGTATTACCCGTAGCAAACCTAAGCAATGACATGGCTAATCAAAATGACATGCAGCAGTAAGGCAGTTTAATCTAGAATTATTCAAGAGAACTGAAAATAACCTTATAGAAAGATAAAAGAGTAAATCCCCTTTAAATGAACAGGGAATCTAATCCTCATTAAAAAGGGCTATTTTTGAAATTAGAAACTGAGCAGAAATTGCTTCAGTGAACATGGAATTCTATAGAAGATACTTGAGTTTTAATAACTCAGTTTCAGCTACTGAACAAAGTCGATTTTTAATGTTTGATTTAGGATCAATTAAATCTAGA
>VCRD01003106.1:0-15719 GCA_006783055.1 Trinorchestia longiramus
AGCTCACCATGGCTTACTAAATCATGCAGCACTTCATCCAGTTCACCATGGCTTACTAAATCATGCAGCACTTCATCCAGCTCACCATGGCTTACTAAATCATGCAGCACTTCATCCAGCTCACCATGGCTTACTAAACAAGAACCAAAGTTAAGCAGTTGTTCGACTGCATTTTGAATATACGGCAAAGCTGAGCGAAGTTTGTGTATCGCCTCTATTTTCCTAGATTTCCCTATATTCCGTTTTGGTTGGCGTTGTACTTCGGTGCCGTGCGAACGACGCAAACGTTCGCGGTTTAGCCATTTTTAAGGGCCCGTGATGGATGGTCGCCTCTTTTTCGGCCGGAAAAGCGGATTGGGTGACAAATTCCCTGCTCTTTCACGGCTCAGTTCGCAAATTGCGGGCCTTTTCCCTCACGCAATTTTGATGGTTACTGTTTTGGAAAAGCGTTAGGATGCAGGTTGAAGAGTGATAGTTGGCGTGAACTGTTGGAGCCATTACGTAGTGGAATTGATCATACTAATAAACTGCCATATTTGAATTTGCAAATTGTCCTTAACAATTTAGAATTACAGTTCATATTGTGTTTATTTCCCCGTATCTGGTTTGTCAGCTAGGCAACATAATGGGGGTGTATTTATATCGGTTGGATGTTTGGTGGGCCAGCACCTCTATGGCAAGCACTGCGTGCCAGTCACGGCTCCCTACTGCGGACTACGACACGATTCATTGAGGGGTACGACACGCGCAAATCTTTCTTTGAAATACGCCACGATCTTGGTACGACTTGTGCGTTTTTATTTGCTCTAGCTGGACCTCAGAAGCGAGGGAACTAAGAAGCGTCTCTTGCTTTACGCTTTAAAATATAATTATTATGGTTGGAAGTCTTAAGTTAGAATGTTGGTGTTAGAAACTTCCTACTCACAGAGAAATTATGAGCTTGGCTGAATTTTATTCCATTTCACATGGGGGATGATTAATGGATTTACCAAGCATCAGACTCAATCATTTGAGAATATTTTGTCGTGTGGGCTTGCACTAAGCATTTTAATAAGCATCATGACTAGTAGATCTGTTTCATCGATTAGGTGTGGACGTATGTTCACATGCATTTGTGGACGACATGGATACGGCAGTTGAACCTCACAAAGCTTTGCTTCAGATGTCGGGAAAAATTCTTATGAAATGTTTGTGACAAAATGAAAGTATCCATAATTTCAGGAATGCTAAACGGAAATCAATTTAATATATAGTACACGCATACGTTAATATGCATATACTATATACAGAGTGTGGTAACATAACTTCCTTTTTTTCAAAGCAAAGCGCTTTGAAAAAAGGAAGCTATGTTGCTGCACCTTGTGTATGTGTATATTGTACATGTAAGTATATAAACATTCCATTATTCACTCGGCATAGACCAACCATGTGACCTTCTTACCTACCAAAAACCTCAGAAAAGCTTTCACAATATACACCGCGTCATCTGATGTCAATCAAATGTTAGCGAATTGAAGTACGTAAAATTATCACGCGTTAATGGTGACAAATTTCACTAATATTTTGTTTATATTTATGTTCACGTCTCCATTTATTAGTGTTCGAATATAGAGACGATTCATTGTTCAGCATTTTGCGATATCGTGCCATAAGGGACGATACTGGGCGTAACTACTCAGTTTAATTATCTAGTGACGCTCCAGTTATTTTGCGATATCGTGCTATAAGGGACGATACTGGACATAACTACTCAGTTTAATTATCTAGTGACGCTCCAGTTATTTTGCGATATCGTGCTATAAGGGACGATACTGGACATAACTACTCAGTTTAATTATCTAGTGACGATCCAGTTATTTTGCGATATCGTGCTATAAGGGACGATACTGGACATAACTACTCAGTTTAATTATCTAGTGACGCTCCAATTACGCTAATACTCTGATCTTGAAGTGTGGTCGTGTGCCTCGTTTGAAGATTTATGTTTCAGAAGTGTTACTAATTTTTAAATAATTAGAATAAAATAAGGATGATTCACAATAAAATAATTGGCAGCTTTGTACCATTTTCTTCCCTTTCGTAAAATTTTTGATATCTTCGATCTTTATGTGGTGGAATTTCATTTATACGGGATCTTCCTATCAGAATATTTTGTATAATAGAAAAGATCACATTTTGCATGAGTCTTGTGATTACTTCCTGGCTAGAAAATTGTTGAATTACATCGACCAATAGACGCGGAAGGCACGATGGAGGTCATATCGGATGCTTCATATTGGAAAAAATGGAAATTAAGTCTTTCATACCTGTGTGGGATCCAGCTTTCAGATTAGGATTTTGATTAGTTTTCAGTAGGCTATGAACAAATTTTTACGTTGTGATATCTGGACGCAAATTTTTAAATTTTGTCAAAACGCGAATCTCACGGTTACTCATAAAAAGAATTGATAGTCAAAAATAAAAACTCCAGAGAAAATTATTGAACTAAAAACGGCGTATTAAAAGTAATAACGTGTCATTCATTGCAAGGGAGAACATTGGTTACTTGAAAACTCGACCTTGCGCTTCTCTAAATTATGTTAACCTGATATAGTAGAAAAAAGTTGCCACTGTTGTATATATGATGTGCAAATATAATCTTGTTTTAAGGTGCACAATTTTTAATTATTTGCTCGTTGTTTATACAAAACTGAAAAAAATTGTATCGTTTTTCAACTTTTTGCAGAGGAGAATGTTTAAATCAGTTAGATGTACATGCGAATTCAGTCGTAAATTTTTATGTGTACGAAACTAAAAATTGAAAGCTCTCATGTACAGCTTTTAAAATGATTTCAAAGCCTTAAATGTAAAACAAACTATTTTCTCTTTCGCAGGACGGACCTTACAGCTCGAGTAACTACAACGATTACGACAACACTAAGAGAAGGTAAGCTCTCTTTATCTGTGTGAATTTTGATTGCCTCTGTGAAATGAGCAGATTGCTTTAAGCATGCGATTTATATTATCAGCCAATATAATTGGATTTCAATATTTCCAGAAGTCACGTCAGGTGGGCTGTATTTATCGAGGTTCTGTAAATTTTTTGTAGTTTGGTGCGTAAGTCCTGTCAGCTACGGTCATGCAGAACTCCTTCCTCTCTAATTTTCTCGGCCTGATGTTCTTATCATGTATTGTAGTAGGTTTGGAAAATAATGGCCGATTTTAGACAAAATCTTTTATTAATCAAATAAGTGACATTTGTGGTGTTCAAATTAGTCAAAGTTAGACCTTGAACAGCCATGCATCTTTGTCATCTATCAAGAAGATCATTTATGCCACGTCGATAAAAATCTTGTGACTGAGTAGAATGTACGAAATCCATGAAAACGGATTCGAATTTTTCTTCGGTTTTAAAAGTTTTGTTGCCCGCTATGAAATCCATGAAAGCAGGTTCGAATTATTCTTCGGTTTTAAAAGTTTTGTTGCCCAAAAAATTGTCCAAATGCTTGTAGAAATAATCCGTGGGAGAAAGATCATGAAATAAGGTGGATGTGGTAAAGTTTCATATCCCAAGTACCAAAACATAACGTATCCCAAGATTATGTATAGTCATTCTTCATAGCCTCAGACTATACATATCAAACTTCAGAGCCATCGGCAGAATCGAACCTCGCCGATTCACTAATGCAGGGCACATTTTCTGTGAGTATGCATTTCGTCTAGTTGATTGCAGTAAACCTCAGTCGTGGTCCTCTAATTAGCATTAATAGACAACACCAATTGCACACCACCTGACAGTCCCTATGATTTTCTGTGGGTAAATTTCTGCTTTGGAAAGTGTTTGGGTGCCTCATCACGATTAAGCCATTGACCTGATAGTTTCCGATTATCATAAAAAATTCACTTTTCGTCACAGGTGACTATGCGATCAATAAATGCAACTCTATTGTTTCGCAAGAAAAGCATCGAGCACAATTCAAAACGTCGTGCTCGTTGATGTTCATTGTGTTCATGCGGGATCCATTTGTCGAGCTTTTTAACTTCGCCGATTTGCTTCAGATGGTCCGGTACAATTGAAATGACACCAAGTCACTAAGAAATTTCCCTGGCACTTTGTCGTGGGTTTTGCTCGATAATCGCTCTCAAATCTCCATTCTGAAGAATGGGTGGCCGACGCATACCGTCTTCATCCTTGAGGCTCTCATCTCCACCACGACATTTTTGAAACCATCTCCGTAATGTTCTTTCACTTGTGCCTTCACTCCATGCCTTATTGATGTTTGCAGTAGTTTGAGCAGCATTGTTACCGAGCTTGAACTCATGCGAGAGAAGTAATCGCGTCTTTTTTTATGTTCAAAATTGTGGGCTTTGTCGCTTCTGAAATGAGTTTTCAATGAAATAAGTACAAAAATATTGTAGAGCACTTGTAAATAACTTACTATGTTCATCGTTTGCCTGAATTACAGAAATAATTCATTGGGATAAAACAATTTTAGAGCATGCAGCCTGAAACGGCCATTATTTTCCGAACAACCTAATATATACAATGAATGGGACGTGAACACTTCATCTGACCATTGCAATGAACTGTCCCTTATATTGTCGTTATTGCATATTTAGGATGGAGTGACGGTAGCAGTAACAAGATATTCGCCATTCTCGTTGACAATATTAAACAGTCTCACCCTTAGTCGTATTTTTAAAACTAGTAGAAATAGTTATTCTCTTATGCTTGTAATCTTAGTCTGCTTTTATAGGGTCTGTTACTACGCTTTTCCCAAAGTACAGGATAGCAGGGATATGAAATTGTAGATTTAATCCTATTGCGTTGCGGTGGTCTGGTTGGTGTTGAGTCAGATACTTTATTTTTAATATGAGCAAATTCACCACAGCTTTACTATTCTTATTAATACCATATCGGATTTGGCCTCTAAGCCTGCCGTGGTGCTTGTGAGCAAGACCTACTGAAGCTAGTGGCTTAGGTTTCATTGCTGAACTGCTTAAATATGCCTGCCACTGTTTAAAATATTGCGTTTAAGCAAGAGGAATGGTATTTGGTACCTTGCATATAAAAACAAGGCGCAAATCTTATGAAAATTACGCATGGCTGTACCGGAAAACGTATCCCTAATAAATAGTGTCAATAACTGTTGATGTATATTTGAAGATAATAAAGCATGTTATGAAGAGCAGGTAAGTTGTTCTGTAGATCGCATCGCAAACTCGAAAATTTTTGAACGTGTGCTCCGGGCGTTTGATCTTCACATATGATGTACGGTAAGTTAAGTTCAATGATTTAAAAAAATTAAACCCGTGGTAGTCCTCATTTAACACGTTGACTCCGATTGCCTGATTGGTGTAAAACTTCACTTTGTACGCATAGTCACTAGAAGGATCTGAAAAAATTACAGAACCTAACCTAAGTGGTCCACATACGTACCACTTTGGAGTCAACGTGTTAAGTACTAGATTGAACGAAAACTTCAGGGGAGCGGGATGGCTTGTGGCGCATCATTTGCTCGAAAAATTAGGTTTTCCCAGCTGAACCTCCGGCTTTACTTCAGGAGGATCCAAGCCTGTTTGTCTGCCCTGCAGCTGACGACTTAAGGCTGGTTATGTAAACGCACGAGTATAATACTTAATCTTCTAATTATTTAGACCTAGGAAGCGTAAGACGCCTGAAACTAGTTACGGAACGTCGTTTCCAAACTGTTCACTCCTAAATTAATTGAAAATGCCAATGTTTATCAATGTACGTTTAAGTGCGCATCGTTCTTCAGAAAACGCGCTAAAATAAACTGCTTCAGTTTACTTTGTAGTACGTCATTAGGGAAAGAGACATAAATAATTTATTTATAGGAAAGTTGTACTGAGGCTAATAACTTTATCTGCTGCACATGTTGTAGAGACATGTTAGGATTTATCCTGCATATATTAGAATAGAATAGAATGAGGTGATAGAAAAGAACCTTTTAGTCCATTCTTGGGTTGGTACCCAAGTCCCAAGCCAAAGGGATATTAGGGATATAACCATTATTACCTAGTGCAGAACTAACATTGCTTGTTTTAGGATTTTTTTCTAGATCTAGTTTCGCATGAATAGTTGACATTAGCATTTTTTGCAGTGCAGCGGAAAGAATCAACGACAAAACTTTCATTTTGATCCCTGGCAGTTTTGAAAGTTATACCTTATCAAGATTTCTTTAATCTTTGTTGAATATTTTATGTATGTATATCGTGAGTCTCTTGGACGTTTGGACAGATTTGATTTGCAAAGGGATGATCTTACTACGCTAACTGAAATAAATGAAATCATGTTCGGGGGAAAATAGATGAAATAAGCGGGATGAATCCGTAGACTTCTCTTCAATACTTTTTTCAATCCATTACTACCCTGCCATTTAGCGTCGGCTTGGTGCACCTGTATTCTGACTACGACTGTTTGCACACGGACGTTGTTGTTTTAATGGCTTTCATATTCATGATGAACTACTATCAACTTCACACGATTGTCCTACGTTTCCGGAGGAGTTACATTCCTGGAGGATATTTGCTCTCCTTACAGCGTGTCTCAAAAAAATGTACTCGCACTTTGAATGACGAGAAAACCTTTATATATGAACATACAGTAAAATGGAACATCTTCGAATACAGAAGACAAATGTAATTGAAGAATCATGTTCGCAAATGCTCAAAACAAAAAAGGCCTGCAACACAAAAAAATGCAGCATGTTAGTGACAGTTAAAGTGTGAGTACAGTTTTTTGAGACACCCTGTATTTGTGCTCTTGATTTGGCGCCCTTGCGATAACTTTTGAAGGACGTCCATACCGAGTCTCACACTGAGTTATACTCTTCATTGAATAAAAAGTAAGTTTTCCATTAAACAGGGGACTTTTGTTGCGCCTCATTCTTCAGTTTTTCGTTCTTTGAGATGTTCATTTTTTGCACACTCATTGAGTAGCTGTCATGACAACTGTATAGTATTTTGTATTAATAATACATTGTTGTTTTAATGTACCAGTTTTCAGTGAGTTAGTGGTGGCAAACTTGAAAGTATTCCAGTGTTTTTGTTGTTCTATAAGCTATGAGGCTGTGACGAAAATTCTGTCTAGTTTTAAGAATTTTTATGGTACGAGAACACCAATCTTCTAGATCAGGGGCTCCCAACCTGGGGTGCTCAGTACACGCTCTGTGGGTGCAAGACGATATTCCAGGGGGTGCGAGAAAATTCCAGGTAAATAATTGGATATTAGCTACATGTTGGCATTTTCATTTTTTTTACAATGGACTAACTTTGTCTTCATTTTCGACTTATGTATCATTATTTAGTGTTGGATATGATGAATCGTCAAGTTTGATTCCCAGTGTTTGTAAAGGAATCGTAGCTAACTTGGAAGTGTTGTCGAAGTCATTTGATCGATATTTTGACGTAAGGAAACTGGAAAAGTCTGATGAATGGATTAGCTAAAATGCTGGATGAGGTAGAGCTGAAAGAAGATCTTATTGAACTGTGTTCTAATGGTGCTCTAAACATGCAATGTGAGACAAGCCCTTTGGAAAAGTATTGGTGCTCGGTTTTAGACATTTTTCCTAGACTGTTTAAAACTGCTCTGGCTGCGCTAATTCCATTTGCAACAACATACTTATGCAAGTCAGGATTCAGTACTCTCCTGTCAATTAAAACAAAATCTAGGAATCGCTTGAATGCCCAGAGAGACTTGCGTGTTGCTATGAGTAACATTGTTCCACGTTTTGAAAAACTCGTAGGCAATCAACAGGAACCAAAAGTCATTAAATTAAATTATTAGCAATCTTTTGGAAGCATGAAACTTGATATTGTTATATTGCACATGTTTCAAGGAAATTATTATTTGTAGAGTATACTTTCTTTGTTATATAGTCCATGTGTTTGATTTTTTGTTGTTACATTTGGGAAAAAGGGGAATTTTCCAAACATTTGAGAACTAGTTTTTGGAGTATTTAGTACTACATTTTACTACTTAGTTATTTGTTCTATTTCAGGTATGAGATTTAATTTCTGACGTTTATTATAATGTTAATTGATTATATGTTTTAAGGCTGCATTTGTAATTTCCTTCACAAATTATAGTATAGAATAAAGTAACAATCTTTTATTTGATAAAATATTTTCAGAATTCCCATAATTTATCCTCGATCAAAATATAAATTTCAGGGGGTGCGAGGTTCGAATGAAATTTCTTTAGGGGTGCGGGGAGAAAAAAAGGTTGGGAACCCCTGTTCTAGTGATATGTATACTTATCTAAATCACTAAACTGTCTTTTTTCATATTTTTAATAACAATTATAACGAACAACTATACAATAATAGACCTCAATGTACACTCTCAGTAACTAGCACTCACGGTATGTTGTATTGTATGAATTTCAGAAGATTTCAAGTCGAGGAGCACTAACACTTCTGAAAATCATCTAGTGAATGAAAGGGCATGTAAAATATTATACGTATACTCACGCTTCAAAACGTGTGACTTCAGTCCAAAGGTTAAAGCTATGGAAGGACGGTACAAGAGTTTCAGTTGTAAGGAATTGTTAGCTGCTGTTGAAAATTTGACCATTACAATCACAGAACTGAACGAGGAGTTTGTTGTGAGGGATGCCACCATGTATCGCCATCTCCATATGTCTGAAAGCCACATGATCGGTCTCAAGACAATCACTCACAACTTGTGGATTGCTGTGTCTAGTTGTGTTCTTATGATCCTCACACAGCTTTTTAGGCAGAAACCATTGCTGGAGATGAGAATTGGATTTTCTGCTATAAGGTGAAGTGTAAGAGACAGTGGGTCAGTCGTAAGTCGAGGCTTATACGAGAGCCCCAAAGAGGTCAGCATACAAAAAAAAGTTTCTTTTGGTTGTGTTTGCATATGAGGGGAATTGTTCTACATGAGCTGCCGCGTAAAAATTACATTACAACTGAAAGTTTACTGCCAGTAGTGAAGACACTTGAAACTGTTTTACTTGAAAACATCCCTCATTGGTCAACGAAAAATGAGTGATCGTGCAGCATGACAAAGACAAGCCTCCGTTGCAATAGTAATTATGAATCTTTTTGATGAAAGGGGCGAACAAAATTTGCATCACCTACTATATTTTTTTTTGAGCTAG
Source organism: Trinorchestia longiramus (assembly GCA_006783055.1). Classification (NCBI taxonomy): domain Eukaryota; kingdom Metazoa; phylum Arthropoda; class Malacostraca; order Amphipoda; family Talitridae; genus Trinorchestia; species Trinorchestia longiramus. Next base: position 9,128 of record VCRD01003106.1, read on the forward strand.
GTCCAACAGATTGTTATCGCTTTAGAAGCTTATAGATTAATTTAGCAGGACTTATGTTCATGTCTAGAGAAAAGGTTGAAATGAAACTAATTTCATTTTTTTTGCGTCAATATTAGATTAATTCCATGAAAAGATATCAATAAACTTGAAGTGAGGAAAATGTCATTGAAAGTAATGGTGACTATGTTGGGAATCAAATTAATGTTACTGGCTGCACTTTATAGAAATGGAAGTTTTGCTGATTTCCCAATTGAAATACTCCAATAAATACTGTTTTTCCAGCGTGATGGTGTTTGTCTGTGCTGTGACTCGGTTGCTCATTGATGATATGGTGCGGCAGTAGCATGTTAGGACGAACTTATTAGAATAGAATAGAATAGAATGAGGCAATAGGAACGAACCTTCTGGCCCATTCTTGGGTCGGATAATTACTTCGATAATTATTCGGTTGTTTACCCAAGTCCCATGCCGTATTTCTAGCCGCGTCAACCATGTCGGCAGCGGGATTCGAACCCGGGTCTTCCCGCTCGAAAGCAGATTCGCTCACCAGTCGACCAAGCTGGTGATATTGTTCGTACTAGTTATCCGTAACTGTTACCTGGCAGCATCCTCTTTACCTTAGTCCATTGTTTGGTGGTAGGGACTCAAGATCGAAACTCGGAAATACAGATGTGTGTCCTAGCATAACCTCATCAGCTTTATGATACGAGTCTTCAGTACCATGGTATCGTTTCTAAAAGGCGACAGTATGAAAGCGGTAATTAAGTACTCATTCTCTTGTGATATTCCAAATTAAGGTGGTTAATTTCGATTCTGTACGCATTTTCACTTGAATTTGATCACAGATTTAATATTTAATTTATTTAATAAATTAATCTATGCATATTTCCTTTTTATTTATACAATGAAATTCAAAATTTTGACGATGTGTTGATATCGAAATAAAAAGTAGCTAACTTTGGACGTACCATAAGTAAATTGGCGTTTCTGTCGGCATGTTTTCGATGTATGCGGAAACGAAATCGTTTGAAGGAAGCAAAATCTTCAAATTAGTACCCAGAAGAGTGTTCTCAAGGATGATGAGGATGGTATCGGTCCCAGTTACCATACCTGGATGTCATAGTCTGCTGACAGTAACACTAGGTGCTCACTAACGAGTCTGCAACCCTTGTGTCATGAATGACTCGACTCTTCAGTTATTCTTTTCTAGTACTTTTGATCAACTTTTTCTGTCAGGTACTCATCACGTGAACGTGGCCACCGGAACCAGTTATCCGAAAGACCGTTTTTCTTTATCAGTGTCGCTCTATTACATCCTTTTATTGATTGTCTCTGAAGTACTGCCACAGCTTTACCTGTTAAGCGTCACTGATGTCATCGGCCATTTTATTTTTTATACATTTTAATTTATGCTTGCATGTAACATAATTATGAAAATAATGAAAATATGAAAAATAAATGGCTTCAAAAACTAAAAAAATATCAGTTAAATTTTTTTTGATGAATTTCGCTCAAAAAATGTGTCGATTTGCGAGATACATCGACTAACGGGTGATGCATAACAAGTTAAAGCCATCAAAAGGACTAATAATCTGATTTCTAACGAAGTTGTGTATGAGCCTACAATTCGATATTCGATGCGTTAACTATGTTGAGTTCTCAAAATGTCCTTAAAAAGCGTGCGTAATGGATAGGTTAAATTTGAGTTGTTGAAATTATCTTATCCGTCGACCATGCTGGGTAACTTCCATGTGCGAAACAAAACGATCAATTATCACACGATTACGGGAAGTTGCGGTACATTCTAAGTGAAAGTGGTTGCACGTAATTTGGAAATGGGATTGATGAATTCTGTGTTTTTCAATCGAACTCGTCTTGCTTACGAAAGTTATTTAATGATACTTGCATGGTCATAATTAATTCTTACTTAACCTTACTTTCATTTTGAATGAACATGGAATCAAGATAATGATCGCCTCATATAATTTGATTAGAAGGGCAGGATCGACTCAAACTTGTATTACGGCACATTAGTTCTATCAAATTGTTTCAAATTGGTGTTAATTTATTACGACCTGGATTTACTATTAAACACATGTGATTGTACTTTAAAATTACGTGTGCAACGGTATCTTGAGAGCGCTTCCACTCTTCTGTCGCTGGCTAAGACACATGAATTTTGAACAAAAGATATACAGTTAAGGGTCTTAATGGACTGATGTACGGTCATTACAGGACTTACCGAGAGACTAAATGTCCCAGAATTACCATGTTTGCCGTGTTCAATGTGTATGTTTCTGTTCTGTTTTATCAATTGGGTCCCGGGAAACTCGAAAGAGACATATTGACAGGTCGGCAAATATAGAGATGTTAATACATTCCATGCCGTGCATTTTCTCGTCACTGAATGCAGTTACTACCACTGCACTCGCCAGTGGTTCCCACGCAACTTGCTTGAATGATCTCTTTTGTATTCTTCATGGATTTGAAGTTGAGACGCACTAGTAACTAATGACGGTGTGCAGCGTTTGTTACATCGCAGCAGAGATGCAAAACCAGAAATTGTCTAACTTACCGTTAGTCGCTTTCTTCTGGCTATGGGGAAGTTGTCCGTGTTTGTAAGCTTCTTCAGCTTCGATGAAATTATTTCTAAATTTTGCTGCCGAAAAGTTACTAAATCATTCTGTTTGTAAGTGGAACAGTCTCATGCAATAATTGCCTAACTATTTCTAACAAAACATAGTTTGTATTCAGGTTTCAGATTATTTACATTAAACGTGTTAAAGCATAATTGGGCTTGACGTAGCGAATACATGCTGGAAAAGGTATGAATTTTATTTACATAATTAATTCCTAATTCAAGGGGATGGAGGATCTTTAAAAAAAGTAGATTCAACGGTCCCTGGGTTTTCGTGGATTTCCCTTTTGACGAGTTTAGTTTTAAATTAAGAGCAGTTTTTGTTTCTTTCATGTAAATGACTACTTTATACACAGAATACATTTCATATCGATCAGCACAGAATCCGGTTAACTCATCACAGCACATCACGAGGCAAGTCACGTAACCTATTTACACACATTATTTTTACATTTTTCAGTTACATTCTAACACAGCTTCAGCAAATGTCATCGACCATGAATAAATAGGATCAAATTAGAGTGATCGTCCTGACAGTGAAAGAGGCATTGCTCGAGCTGTTTGTTTGTTCTAATATTGTCTCAGGCTTAGGATGGTATTTAGGGCGCTTGAAGTATGGCCGTACGCAGCGCAAGAAGATCTTACCGGGCACCTCGCCAGGCCGTCGATAAGTGCATTGTGCGGCGGTATAAATATCTACGGGACTCGTGCTGCTAGGGGTAGAGCAGCTCGCTAACGTTATTTCGCTAAGCTTAACACTATTTGTCACTCTGCAAAATCACGTTTTATCAAGTATTGAACTCCTGGTTCATGGCAGTAAAAGCCTCTAATTTTTAGGTCACTAATAAAAGAGTCGATGAAATTCAAAATTGTGTTTCATATTGTGAAACTGCATTACGTATAATGTTTATTTATAGCTTTGTTAATATCGTTCCAATAGTATGTGATTTATAATACATTGTACTAAAAGTTACATCGCTTTTCGAAGCGTCTGTTTTGTCCGGTGTTCATGTTTACCGGTATTTTTCACAAGTTTGAAGCTCAGTGCCGCACGTTCTTGATTATCAGTAGTCAAGTCTAGGACCGTTCGAATGACACTCTAGGTCTCGCGTATAATTGCATGAGAACTGAAAGAAAATTAATTAAGGGGAATAAGCGCTCAAGATTTGAAAAAAAAAGTTGTGGAAATTTCTCAGAATTTTTAACTTCAGCCAAGCAGTTTTCACTTGAAGAGTGAGTTAAATAATCTCATGTGCTTAAGGAAATTTGTTTTCGATTGTCCTTCAAAGTTAGCCATGGTGTGAGGTTTGCAAGCCAAGTAAAGGTTTCTTTCAAGCCTGAATCCTTGTAATATTTTTTTCACTGGTAGTTTAGATTATTATAAGTTCAAACGGTTTTTGGCATCGCTTTAATTTCCTTGCATTCCAGGATGATCCCAATCTAATTTGAAAGTTTTAAAGTTTTGAATCGAATTTTTACCCTAACGTACGTTTTTACAGAACTGTTAAGTTGCAGCATGGAAATTCATTTGGCTTTATAGATGGCTTTATGAACTCGTTATAAATAGATGTACAAAATGTTATGAAAAAAAATAGTTTTTAGGCTTTGTGGAAATCGTGCTTAGTTTCAAACACTAAACACGATTTTCCATAAAAGCTGCGAGTAACCTTAGATCACCATTATTAATCATTTTACTGTAAGCCTCGTTCCTGATTATTTAAGGGAGATACTTGACACTAGATTATGTGTTTGTGTACTTAGAGCTTTCAATTCTCTTGTCACTTGTTATCGCAAATGTCCGCATTATGGAGCAACGATAGAGCTTTGTGATATTACATGAGACCAAGAACAAGTGAAAGGCGTGTAGGCTGTTATCGGTAGTATTGGTAGCCGCAGAGATTGATCAAACCGTAAACTTTCTCGTTTTTGAAGATCAGGTTACTTGAGCAAAAATCAAATTAAGGATAACGGTTTAAAAAAAATACAACTCGCCTACGATATTGTTTTTAAAAGCATGACATAGGAACTCATAAATTAAAAGTTTAATAATTTGTATTAAAAATGCTTCGCGTATTCTCAATTATATATAAAATTTAACAAACGACCACGATACTGTTCCTGATTTGATCCTTCAGAACACTGCTGGCATTAAGTGAATATTTTTGACAAAAGTACTAGTATGTGAATATTAATCTAAAATTAAGATATTTTACGAAATTCACCATGAAGTTAAAAATTCAAAATAATTTGCTTTAAAATAACTTCGAATACTCCATGCTAGCATAAATATAGTTTTCTAACTACTTCTCAGAGCTGCAATCATGTACGTTAATCCTGACATTGTATGATTTATTGCAGTACTGCTGTAGGAAATTTCTCTACTAGCTTTGCTTCATTATGAAGTGCACGGTTTTTATATCAGAACATATGAGAGGAGGTTAAATCTTTTGTCAATAACGGGGACCATTTGTCATTTAAAAAAAGTGGTAGTAAGAAGTCGCTTGTTATATAACACTCTGAGCATTTAAACCGAGTTTTGTTTTAATGTAACATCATAAAATAAAAATGTTGTAGGAATGTTGTGGTTCATTTTCTGATTATGATTTTAAGTAAAAACTTCGTCATAAGCTGACTCCCTTCAATGGATATTTTAATGTGATGTCACAATGTCTTACAGATTTATATTGCAACTTCATGGGACTGACATGGAAGCAACAGTGGCAGTTAATGTCCCGTGGTGTTCAGTTCGCTGAGCGTAGTTGTGCAGCGTGCATCGATTTATTCAGGTTTCGCTAATTTTATTTTGCAGTTGATTATGTGACAGAGGTAATTGAAGTTGAAGGGACTACATTTTATGTGTTTGTACCACAGAAATATGTTATGCTGCTTTATTGAATTTGTGAATGCAGTCATAATCTTCTACGTAAAGAACTGCCGTGGAGCAGACTACACAGCGCTATCTAATAATCCCTGTAGCGGCTCACACACGTCCCATCATTCTCTGTTTACGTCTCCGACGCTTCTCTTTATCGGAGTTGTCAGTTAAAATTTTCTATTTTTCTCATATGCAATTGGAATTTAACTTAAACCACAGATACGAAGTGTTCCTTAACGCTATCGTGTAATGGGACGTACATGTTAACATGCATTTAAAACTTTGATACCTTCTTGAATGTGAACTTTACGAAGTCGTAAATTTGAATGTGCATTGTGTACGATGAAATATTCAGCTATATAGTGGATTATAAACAACAATTAGTGTTGTGAAGCATCTCGAATATCCCGACGCCCTTCTTGCAGCGTTCCAGCATGGATTTGACTCCAGCCTTCCAGCCGTGGTCATGCAGGGTAGAGTTGGAGGTCATGATGGCTTACATTTACGTGGCATTGGTGAGCACTATCTTACATGATGAGTGCGAAAGTTATCTCTCTGTCTCATGGGAGATACGACGATGAAAGTTATCTTATATTGTACTTTGAAGTTGTATTCGATTGGGCAGTTGTGATAGTGCCTGTTCTCGTCGGTGTACCTTGGGTGGTTTCCTTGGCGACTCGCCATGGAATTAGTAACATTGGACGCATGCATTTTTTGTGGATTTACTTGCTTAGTGTGGAAGGCCTTACCTTTATTTTCCTATTTTCTGTCAGATTTTGAGAGTAGCATTTTGTGCAAATGACCCCAGCGGATGTCCACTCCATGTGCCTACTTCCATCTTCCTTCTTTTCGATGTATTAGGTTGTTACAAAAATAATGGCCGCGTGAAGTTGTGGAAGGCTTCTGAAATCTGCCATTATTTTTGTAACAACCTAATACTTCTTGGCTCCGTCAAAGTTCTCTTAGATTCAATACAGTTGTTAAATCCTGTGTGTGTCTTCTAATGTAATATACGACCTTTAACCACTTCTGCAAGAGTTAACTTAACACGTTAACCGCCATGCCTGATATCAAAGATT
>VCRD01003106.1:16360-40138 GCA_006783055.1 Trinorchestia longiramus
TCTATTCTATTCTATTCTATTCTATTCTATTCTATTCTGTTTGAAGAACAGTAAAAACTTCTGCGAAGTAATTGAGGCGTGTGAAGCAACATTATGCGTCAAGTAATGATCTCCACCACACTCTTATTACAAGCCTAAGAACGTTTGTTATATTTCATACGTATACCATGGAACTTGCTTCCCATATTACTGTATTTGACAATTGTATTGTGTGCAATTTTTCAATGAGTTTTTTTGTCAATTTGGTGTGCGGTTGTTGGTAGGACGAAGTTCGTTAATTGTCTCCGCTATGTTGATTCAGGAAATAGTTTTAATGTCAAGGAATTATTTCATTCCTTAGCTTTCACGTATACACTCTTCATTCGGTTAGGCAAAATTCGCGTTAGCCAAAAGTGACGGATGATATTTTAACACAAGTTTGTCAATTTTAAGATAGCCGGCGAAGAAAACTTACCAGTGATGTCTGATTCAGTTACATCGAATTAGTCGTTTCTATTATTATACTCAATTTATACATTGCAAACAGGAATTTCTCATGGTTGTCTGTGCATGCATGTATCATGTATGTCCAACTGGTTTGACGTCAACTATTTCAAAGAACTGCCAATCTAAAAAAAATTAATCAAAATTCGTCTACCTGCTTCAGGTAACTGGATTAGAAAGACTCTTCCCTAAGAAGAGTTTCTGCCGTGTGACTGTGAGTGAAGTGCGGTCACAGGAGAGCGGTAAGGGTCAGAAAACACAGGAGTGTGAAGTGAGAAGCTTGGCGAGCTCAGTTCGCTACCAACACATCTGCTTTAAACACTGACGTTTTACTCCACTCCTAACGAGTGGTCTCTATATCTGATGACCGGAGTTAAAACTAATTCATAAACAAGACTTATCTACAATGCCTATTCAATGTCAAATTATTATCTTTCTCTTTAAGGGAGATGATTGCTTTCAAAGTCAGGCACTGGAAAATTAACAGATAACTTTGAATCCAACAAGATATCTACTGAAGGTAACGTGATTCACTGGACATCAAAAAATGAAATTGACGTTAGATGAGCATTTTAGTCCGTATGCGTATATTGCCAGCGTAAGCAGCGTCTCGTTGACGCAGTGTGAACAGTGAGATTTTGAGCAGGAATACTGTGTACTCCTGTACTGTGGTTAGATTATTATTTATTTTTCATTATTAGAAAAATAACTAATAGGGCTCACTACTGTTTTTGTATTTTCTTGAGAAACAATGTTTTAAATGCATTTAATTAGCCACAATGCATCTGCTATGCTCGACGATAATTTTTAAGCATAGTATATATCCCGGAATCTTCGAGTTTCAAGCCTAAAATGTGTCGTCAGATAATACTGATTTTGCTATTACACTAATTAAGGCGTATAGTAACAAAGTGACGTAAGGGACATTTTGGGCAAAATCGGGATTATTATACCACTATCTGCGTCTCGACGTCAGCTATCCGGGGAAGTCGTGAAAGAATAAAATTGAGGCGCGCAGTAAGGTCTCAAGTCCGTGTAAACAACAGTACAATAAGTCGCAGGCGACGTGGAGCTTCAGCGGACTTCTATTATCTTACTATCTTGTCTGACTTACCTTTTAACCCTTTCGGTCCCATAATTCAAGTAGTCGGTATTTTTCGAAAACACCGGTTTTGGTCAATTATTTGGGATACTAGCAAATAGGAAATGGGCGGTTTTCTCTCATACAGGATTTAAATAATACATTATCATGGTGGCATCTCCAGTAGCCGTCAGGCTTTTGATGCACGATAATTCCTGTATACGTAAGGTAAGGACTGCGGCTACCAGAGATGCCGTCGGGACCGAAAGGGTTAAAGATACCTTGGTGTATAAACAAACAAAAAATACCTTCGGGGGTCTCAGACGAAATTTTCCAGGTTCGGAAATTTGTTGCTTTATTTTCTTACTCACTCACTATCCTCATCATTACCATTGGTCTATTATCGTACTATCTTGTCTTACTTTTTTTAAAATACTGACCTTGGTGTATATAGTAACAAACAAAACCTTTGGGGAGGGTCTCTTTTTGGGTTTTCGAGGTGTTATTGCTATTTGTATGCAATGTGGTTCACCAATTTGTTGTACAGTATGAATTTTAATTTGAGAAACACGCAGTCATCGTTTCATATTTCAGAATGCATACATAACCTAATTATTTTATATAGGTAGCATGACTGCAGACATGCTCACGGTCATTTTAAGACCAATTTTAGCTTCCTAATTTAATTTATTGTACGCATTGCATTCTGAAAGTCGCAAAACTTTGACTGCATTTTTCTCACGTTTTCGTTTGTGGCGCTTGCGCCACTATGTTACTATATGCCTCAATTCAAGTACTACTCGATGGCTATGACGCCTGCTGCTCGGGTGTCACATAGTGAGATTTGCAATTCCCTTCAGTGTAAGAAGTTGTTAGTTGCTAAGGATATTTGCAACGAAAATATCGCTAGTGCGTATGCGTTGTGCGAGCTGTGATTTTTTTGGAGACTGACGTGTGAGCTTTTGTTGGAGACAGACTGAGTGTCGAAGACCCGTCAAATGCCAACGTAACGGTGAGGACTAACTCATCTCGCCGCTATCTGTCTCCTGCTGGCATAGCAAATAAAGAGTCTCGGCTTTCGGAGGCACGACTGTTTAGTCAACCTCTTGCTTACTAACCTTCACTCGATTTTGACTTTTCCCCATCATAAAATAATTATTCTCTAAATGACCTTTAGTTTTTTGGGAATGGCAACTTGTGTTAGCGTTAGTAATATCTTTAGAAACATACGCTGAATTCCCCAAGAGTTTCTGCATGGTTAATTTCGAATAAAATTGTGCTTGGAAGTTTTTTTTATTTGTATGTTTTTAGATTTACGCCGTGCTTTAAGGATCACGGATATTACGTGTCGAGGAAATAAAAGTACATATTATAAATTGTGATATTTTTGTACTATAATGTTCTTGAATAATTGAACTGATATTCACGTGTTTCGAAAATTTTGCGGCTTACACTCTTAGTTGTTTCCTCGTAGTGTGATACCGCTTATTATGAATGTGTTCACGGTTGTCCATTGCTGAACTTCGAGATTTGCGCGAGTTCATCTACGGAATTGGTCACAGTTAGTACTACGGGAAAAGTAACTCTATGTTAGTTCTCTCGAGGAAACGTTTATGAAATTTAATAATTTTAATTGTTGTTGGTTTTAGTTTTTCTTTGAGATTTACGGCATTTCCATACATTTTTCTCTTTCGAATTTTAAAACTTTGCCTTCAATCTGTTGCAATGCCCTGACGGTAAGCAACAGTTACTTTATTACCATCACTGCCATCACTTCCCTTGCTGTGCATCGCAAAAACTGCACGGTCGCCAGTGCACGTAGCAAAAACCTTGTTCCAGGAGCGACCCAAAAACATGCCCAACTAGCCGCACTCGGTAGCCTCCAGCGGCCACCCCCGCTCTTCCCTTCACTACCTCTGCTCTCTAGAAGCACAGCTCACATCGTCCAAACCGTGACAATAGTTGCTCTCGGGGCCACGTGTCTCAAGTAAAAGTTACGGAGCGTATTTCGTCTCTTGCGACTAACAAGTCTTATATTTTCAAAACAATATTTGCAACAAAGTTTAAAATTTGATGCCTCTCTCTCAGTTTTGTATTGTAATTAATAGGCTTCGTTAGTATGTTATCACTTACATAGTGTTCCAAAAGTCCTGCAATGTGCAGGTTATTAGATTTCTGTTGCTATCGATTGTTGATAAAAGACTTGTCTTACTTTGTCTAAGAATCCATTACTACTTTCTCCTGCCACCTGCGAGCATAGCGACATATGTTGAACAAATCTAGACGCTCTATGATCATGTACGTCTTCTGCAAATGCTGACACCCTTAAAAGTGCAGCTAGTAAGAATATATGGTAGTGAGGTGAACATGCGAGGAGAAGCAACGTTTTTTCGTTCTTGTCTTGAGTAAATTATTTTCAGTAATGGCCTCTCCTTCGGAGTTTGTGCGAAACTGTACGGCGAGGTACACTGCTTGTGAGCATTTGTATGCCCTACTATTGGTTCAGTATCATTTATTGTATATAGTATCATTTCCCCGTATATTTTTACCTTCTAGTCATGGTTTTGAGTCGCTAGTTTGTCTTGAGTGGTCTTCGTTCAGTGGATATTTTAATTAGTAGTGTATGTTGTCGACACATTTTTTTAAAGTTATGAGTGATTCACAATGAAATAGGGTTGTGAACATGGGAGAATTTTTGAATTTTACTGATGAAAGGATGATGCGATTCACTAGCTAATTTTCATTTAAAAAATTTGTTTTATATATGCAGTTTCGTACGTTTACGGACATGGTAGCGGAATTATTTGCTCTAAAATCTATTCTCCGAGAACGGCTCTGAAAAGGATCGTAGATTAGACTTGAAAGTAATAAATAGTGTTAACACATTGGTGTGATGTCTCGGGTTACGGTGATGGCGTATAGATGTTTCCTTCCTGGAAATTTACACATGCGACTCAATACTGCGTAATGTAGACTTGTTTTTGGTTCATTCATGCAGTTTTTCTTCATTCTCTTCTTTATTTCTCTCTTTCGTCGGGATATTCGACGTCCTACGCGTGTATATTCGAAATTACTTACTGGTTATTTTATTACCAACTTTTGGTAATCAATGCTGTAGTTGAATTACCATAAATGGTTGTCACTATGCTAGTTAACAATATTCAAAGAAACTCAGAACTTAACAGAGTTACATGTATTTTTAAGATCAGCAGAAATTTGATAAATATTTTTCTTATGTGGCAGTTGCCTAAGTCCATTTACGATGTGCAACACTTTCTGAAATGGCAGTGTACAATCTCAAGTATTGCTTTGGTCGATCATGCGGTGTTCGTAATTGATGCTGAACTCGTTTTCGGCATGTCGTGATGCTTGAAATTACATGTTAAATGTTTTTTGCCTCGTTGTCCACTTACATGCATCGAACATAACCTATCTTGTAGTCTCGCTTCTGCGATACTTTGTGCCCATTGTTTTTGTGTATATGATTCGAATTTATGTCGAATGTTTTTGATTAAATTCTTTGAAGTATAAGGGTAAATGTTTTTCATTTGCACAGCTTCTTTCTTCAAAGTAGTTTGTATACAAACTAAAGTTTAACTACTGTTTCGAATTACAGGGTGTTCTATTAAGTTACTATTCGAATGTCATGGTCGAAAAGTTCTGTAGGTATATTGTTTTACTGATCTATAGTGATTCTTATGAAGTTTCTTAGCCTTGAACAGGACCTCATAAATATGGCGTCACTAGTTTACTGAGCTTCTCGTAAAGTTGTCAATAGGCCCATACAAAGTGCATAATAACACGTGCGAGTCATTGTTCCTCTGGGGGTTACCAAGCCCTCGGGCTCGACCTTGGGTAGCCGTAGCCCGCTCTGGCTGGTCTCTCCAACTGGAAAGTTTGATGTTTCTTTTTAGAAGTTACATGCTCGTTGTGTGGTTGTTTTTTTGCACTTATTTTCTCAAGTATAGAAAAGGTTTGCGGCGAAATAGTGCATCTTTGTTGGCTCCTATGTTTTTATAACGTCAATTCGGGTATTGCATTTACTCGAGGAGAGGCAACGTGTTTTCCGTTTGGGTTTTATTAGGTGGATTGTTTTCAGCAATGGCCTCTCCTTAGGAGTTAGTATGAAGCTGTACGACGAGGTACACTCCTCGTCTTGAACTACGTTTTTCTTTTGTAAGCGTATTGGTTATGGGAGCTTATCTTACGTAGGTTTACTTTGTTATGAATAATGTATCGGCTTTCTTTTTCCCTGCCGCTTTCGTGAGAAGGCAGAAGTGTCACTCCAACGATCTTCCATTTATGTGCATCCCTTTCTAATTTTACGTTCTCTCGTTCTCATCGATGTATCGTCGCGGGCCTAAGCATCGTCTGCGACGCGTGCTCTGCAGTAGTGTAGTAAAAAAGATATTCTGCTGAAGTAACTCTTCACTGCTCATTTTTTCAAGAGGGGTCGTTTTCCCTGCGGCCATGTTCGTACCTGCCAGCCGTCTCATACGTTCCTGGCTGTGTGCACTCTGCTGTGCATGGCCCACAATCGCCGTTTAGACATTGTCTCGAGTGGTGGTTGTGGTGGTGTTGGTATTATTATTATCATCTCTTGAACACTGGTCGTGCCTCATTCGATTTCTCAGTTTTGGTTTCCAAAAGCTCCTGAGTTCGAGACAGGCCTTTTTCAGGGGAGGATTTACGTTAGTTCAGTACCGCACGATCGTGTAGTCGTAATTCTGGGTGTCATGACGGAGTCAACTGTTTGGTTCTGTTCAGTCCTTTCAGTAATTCATATAAGATTTTTTCATAATCACTGTGTTCTTGACTGATCTAGAGTATGAATAGGGAACGAAATTGAGTGAGCTCCTTTTCCATAAAAGTAACATTAGAAGCAAAAGTTGGAATGTGTATGGTTATGTTGCAAGAATTCTAAATTTCTGCTCTACAAACTGTAAATATTAAGCAATAGTTTTGTTCTCGAAATCAGAAGTTTCACCTAGCAGGCTTAACGTTAGCATGATTTACATTGCATCACGGACTTTGATTGTTTTTTTTAATGACAGCTGTCCAGTTCACCTTCGAGTTTTCAATGACACTTCATACGTCTTGCACAAGACTGGAACTATCACGTGGGGTTTGAAGTGACGTGCGGTAGTGGTGGTGGGAGTGCATCGTTCCAGTGGTCTTAGCAGTAAAAAGCTGCTTCGGGGCAGAACCCTTCTGGTCACAGTAACTCCTGCAACAACGTTTTTCCTCCGTCTTCGCTGATCTGGTTCTGCTTCGGTACCAGTTCTATGAGCGACGTTGCCAAGGAGACATCAAGTCTTGCACAAGTCCATCGCTTATACTATTGCATTCTTTTAGTGTTCGCGGTATTTGTTGTGCTCAACGAAAGTAATCTGTGAAATTTTCTTGCTGCTTTATCTTCTGGTAATGGACTATTCATTTTGAGGGCACTCTTGAGTTACTGTTGTGTTGTAGCTACGTTTGTGCGAGAGTGTTGTCATTCATCACTAGTGTACTGAGTGCTAGAAAGGAGTTGTGCGTTGTTTTTTCACCTTTACGCTATCGACAGATACTTGTAGGATTCCATGCTCTGAGCACGTATAGCATTGCTAAAAATGGCAGCCCAAGCTGTGACTATGGCTCAACCTTGGGTGTTGGATGCCTACCACGATCTTGTGGCAGCATCTTTGGTTACACCGGCAGTTGGGGCACATCCATCCCTACCTTCACCCCATATGCCTCGTCAACAGCCTCTTCCATCACATGCTGCCACAGCTGCTGTTCCGCCGCCACCATCTATGCCTCATCCTCATCATCACCTTATGGGCACACCGCTCACTTCAACAATATCCATTGCTTCTCCCATAGCTTCTCCGCTTAGTCCTGCTCTCCCTATTGGTTCCCCAATGATACCACTTGGCACGACAGATCCCCTCACAAGCATCCCTGCGTGGGGTAATTGGGATACGCTGGTGGCTACCACTGCTTCGGGCCTCCCGCCTACCACAGTTCAATGTCATCCAGAGGGCTTTTATTATCTTGACCCTGCTTGGTTCGGGTAAGTTTTAATTATTGCTGATCCATGGCTACTACATATCATACAATAGTATAATCACTGATGTCACTGTGCAAATAACGGTACTTGCCGGGATTGGCTGTTTTTATGGTTGAGGTTTGAATTTCTAATATCATTTTGGCATAGATGTTAGTAAGAATCGGTTACGTTATTTTAACATCGATGGTAGTGTATTTCTCAAAGCATTCTTAGGGCCTCAAGGTAATAAACTTCAGCCTAGTAGGAAATTTTTAGTTTTAAATGTCTCGGTTTACAAAGATGAGCTGATAAAGATTATTTTTTGTGAATTATAAGGACTTATGCCCTTTGGGAGATACGTTGGATTACTGAGCTTCATTTTTTGAGAATGAGGAAGTGGTATGTTGTTAGTGTTTATCCTCGTAGTTGTATTTTCAAGAAAAGTGTTGATCGTTAATATTAGATTCTTGAAGCTAAATACGCAATGCTTGTTTAGAAATTTAACGTACTCTTGACGTTAGACCTCAGTTACTCCGTTCTGTCTCTCGTGAGAAGGCCGATGTATCGTGCAACCAAGAGCTATCTTGATTTTAGTCTATTCTTCTCCCTTCTCATTTTCATTTTACCGAGATTTTTAACTTTTTTTCGTCCAGTTGAGAGGCAAAGGTTTGGTGCTCTTGTTGTAGCAACTGAAGTTGATCTTGACTGGATATCACTGAGATTACCGACTTTATTGAGAGAAAGATATTAAGCCTTTGAAAATAACAATGATAGTGAATAGTGAGGTGAAGTCCAGTTAAGTTTTCCCCTTCTCTCCTGAGAGGTGATTGTTTCATTTCAGTAGAAATCTGTGAGTGAGCAGTATATTATTTTCAGGCATTCTTTTTTTTCGACCGGGGTTTTGTTTGGGGGCGAGAGATGATTTTCGGCGAAAACGTCGCTTTTGACCGAGAGCATCCTTATCTCTCTGAATATGCATAGAATAATAATAATAATAACGTATTTTATTACGCTTTTACAGTTCGATTACACTTCTTTGGTGCGGCCGACCTCTGGTAAGAGTGTCATGAATTATGTTCTGTCCATCCCAGTCAGTATTTCGTTAGGTTTTCATACTCACTGACACTTGTAATACTGTAGATGTGATGGTTAAATCTTATATATGTATAACATCATGACAAAGTTGAAAGCCTGAAGATGTGTGTGGTGTACATGTAGACTGAAGTACGGACAGTTGTGCCCTAGTAGACACAGACATTGGCTCCACGTGGGGCCCATGTGGTTGGCCAACGCAGCCCATGTGGGCTCCATGTGGTTTTTTGAAAAAAAAAAACAATGTGAACAATTTTTTGAGGATAGTACGCATTTTTTGAGAATTTACACCTGGGCTGACTATGTAGGGAAATTCCCATGGCTGGTCATATCATATCCACATTACGAACCCATGTAAAACCCAGATTTTAAGTTTCATGACAAAACCATCTTCTGCCCACTCTATGCCCAGGAGCTTATATATATTTTGATGCTGCCCATCCAAAGCCCAGGGACCCACGTGGGCCCCACATGGCCCCATCTGACCTGTCTACTAGGGTGGTTCTTCAGACAATGAAAGACAGTAGTAGCCGACCAAGGAAGGATCTGGTTCGGGCTGTTATATATATGGCTCGGGTGGCATGCTGCAGAACTATACAAAGGATTAGTTCTTCTCAATGGTAGTCCTAAAGTAAGAAGCAGAAACAAATAATCGGTAAGCATGGGAAAATTTAGATGCACAATCCTAGGTAAGAGGGTATGTTCTTATATGTTATGCAATTAATGTGAAGATACGTCAAATATGTGACACTTATTAACACAATAAAGTATCGGAGATGAATTGTGAAGAGCTGAAGCGTTGAAATGCGAGCGGTTGTGAAGAGTACATATGTACGTACTCATACTCTTCACATATTGAGTACAAACGTACTCATACTCTTCACATATTGAGTACAAACCTACTCATACCTTTCACATATTGAGTGCGTACATACTTATTTTCTTCACACATTGAGTGCGTACATACTTATTTTCTTCACATATTGAGTGCGTACATACTTATTTTCTTCACATATTGAGTGCGTACGTATATTTTCTTCACATATTCAGTGCGTACACATTCCCTTTACATATTGGGTACATACGTCACATTCTCTTCATAAAAGAAAGTGTTAAAATATAGGCAGTCGTACAAGAAATGACGCATTTTAAAGTACGAGGAAAATACGCTTCGAAATGTCGAATAACTGCCGTATTGATATCAATTAGGTACCATGTTGTTGACTAGCTCCTCTTTAACGTCCTTCTTAATTCTCGATCACGTTCCTTATAAAAAATCTTATTTCATACATAAGGTAAAGAGTGCAAATACTTTCAAATGTCGCATCTATTATGTCGAAATACTTGTTTTCTATCACCGATTTTGTTTTCATTTTTCAGACCAGTCTTTTAACGACGAATCGTTAGCTATCTATGAACTGGAGCATCTAAGACAAAAACGGATTATAGTTTTCAAGGCGTTCCAGACGACAGTATCTTCAAGGATGTCAGCTTATAGAAATAGGCGCTGGCAAAGCTGATGGGTAAAATTTAAACTTATCTGGTAAAGACCGCTGCACAATTGATGAAACGGAATAGAGTTGAAAATAATCTACTGCTGTGGAAAAGTGGCTCTAAAATTCAATGCTATCTTAAATAATGCTATCGACACACACAGTAGCCGAGACTTCCACGAGGTTTCATAGAACGACTGCAATTGTAATTCGAAGCAATGTAATGATTACTGACTTAAAGCTGTTGAAGAATAGAATATTTTATACTCAAATGAGTCGTACACTTCGGTTCTTTTAAACTGTGGGATTGTTTTCTTAAGTCAAGCACGGAAATGACATTTGAGTCGGGCGGTTGTATAGTGGTATTCGGCTCAGCCAATTGTTACTCTTAATCGTCGGATTGCTTCTGATTATTCCATCAGCATCCTCTATGATGAAATCTTTACAATAACTAGTATCTTATTGTCGAATACAGTCGTATTCCTGAGAATACGCTCATGCATACTGTTAATTAGCTTGAATCTTGGATAGAAGAATATCGAAATATCAAGGATCTCCCGTGGCCAGAATAAAATTCAGATCTCAAAATGATGGAATAAATAGGGAAGTAGTGTTAGCGCAGGCCTTAGAAAGTAGACTTCCGCATCCATTGTTTCGGAAGCAATAGACTTATATTTTTCTAGACGAATAAGGCAATATTTAATTCAGCTGGAAACTGTCCATAAAAGATCCCTGAATCTATTTCGCATAGAATTGGAGCTATTCAAAAGTAGGGCCACACCGAATGAAGGAATAAGCATCTAGTTTAGAATAAATTAAGGTAATAGAAGCGATCCATTTGGTTTATTCTTGGGTTGCTGCCCAAATCCCATGCCGTCTGAAGTAAAGGCTTCAATCACGCACGTACACCGTAAACACGCTAGCCATTTCAGTCATGTATGTACACGCATTGCGTCCACGGTCAGGCGTCTAAGTCACGTGCATGCATCACAATCGTACAGTGGTTCCCAAGAGTTTAGGACTTAAACCTGTGTGAATAGGACATATTAACACGTTGAGTGCGATACGACCCGCCGGTGGGTCGCTCAGGTTAGGTTCTATAATTTTTTCAAGGCTTTCTAGTGACTGTGTGTACAAAGTAAAGATTTGCACCAGCTAGGCAATCGCAGGCAACGTGTTAAAGCGTACTAATTCCATTTTATTGATATCTCTTCGTAGGGGTGACCGGAGTTACGCTGCATATTCCAGATTAGTCAGTTTGTTTGTGGTACTTCATCACACCACTTTATCTATGCAATAAATCCTTGAGTTGTGTAGAAGAGTACACACAAATTTACATTCAGTATAAGACGGATGGTCGAATTTTGTGTTTGTAAAGCAGTTTTACAAGTTATGTTAGTTAAATCAATCTATAGCTCAGTTAGCTAATGAATTTCATGCAGTTATGAGGGATTTTAAAATCGTCAATACAATTGCTCTGAAATCGTGTTTGTGAAGTAAAATAATACTAATGATCAAGAGATGCATGTTGACTAAGACTAGTTTTGTTTTTCAAGTTCAAAGTCAATTTCGTCATTGATTCTCAGTTTGTTGTGATCTACTGTTGTTTTGAAACCTGTGACTTGTCAGATTTCGTGTCTGAAGATGCTGCCAATTTAATGGCGAAACGAAAAATATTACTCGTAAGTTTCATCTAAGTATACGCGTTTTCTCTGTTATCCTAATGAAATGGCTACTTCCTACGAAAAGGATTTTTGCAAAGAGGGAATACTTTCCTAAAATGTGGTGAAACTTAAAACTGATTTTTTTTATTTAAAAGTTTGAATTAGTGCAAAAAATAAGTTGAAGAACTGTGATTAGTTTCTTTCGTTGCACATTCATTGTAAATTGTTTTGTTTTTCAATTGGTCATCGTTTTTTTGCTTTACGTGTTTTATATTTTGTTATATGCTATTGAATTTTTTCATACTACATTAAAAAAACAAAACTACAGTGAAAATTTGGTTTTTAAACTAAAGAAGACTTTTGCGCACTTGATCATCACCAACACGAGTACCCCTCCCCTTCTTCTTTTTCTCTTTGTGGATTCTTTCTTCAAACAACTAAAATTAACAGCATAGTATTCTTTGTATGCAACTAGTCCTAAATCCCGTTTGAGAATCCAGTGCGTTGAGGATTCGGAAATAAAAAATTTGCCAACATGATTGAATGTATGTGTAAATCTATTCTGTGTAATCCTTGTCTGCATTCTGGGTTGACGTTTTTCAGTATTGGCTACAATATTTTGGTCCTGAGTGTGTTTATTATCTATTTTCTTGCAAGGGAACAGCTCTTCGACTCGATCATTTACTTTATGGCGTTGATGAAAAACCTATGAATGCATCGTGATGTTTTCTGAATCATGTCCGATATGCCAATGCTGAGTTAACTGTTCATCAGTGATGTGGAGTGGCACAGAGAAGGCAAACGGTGTACTGGGTTCGCTTTGACAGCACTTCTGAATATGAAACACTGGCACAATACTGAACAGTTGCTGTCATAGTGATCGTGAAAAATACAGTTTCGCCACTCAGTTCTCTGTGCCACTCCTCAAAACGCTAACGAAATTGTGCGAGTGGTTTTTGTTCTCTTCGTTTAGTTGTACATGTACGATAAATATGATAGCATCACAGCCTTATTTCTTCTTTAAGAATCGTTCATGCTTTTCGTATCACCCACTGGATTTTTTTATGATGCGAGTAGATCCAGTTTATGCAAGTTTCGTGAAATATTTTGTGCCGCCACTTTTATCCCGAGTACAATAAACTTTTATGCGTTCTAGGGTAGGTGAAAGCGTTAAACAAAAAAATTATAATATTTTTTCTGGCGTAAATGTGCGGAAGTTAGTCGTCGGTCCCTCCTGTGAGCACAAACAAAAGGAGTTCGACTGTGGTGGCCGTTTAAAGGTGTCCTCCAGCGCCAGCTTCCGAATCCGATATTCAGGAGATTTCCAACAGTCTTTTTTTCAGACGCTTTACGATCGCTCGCATTCATTGAAACGGGCTTTTAGCTGGATCTTTCTGGTCTCATTTGAAGAGATAGATGCCTCGCTCCTCTTACTCAAATAGTGATTTCAGGAGTTATTTAGTCGATATCGCAAACGTACTTTTTTCATCAATGGAAGCTAATCAATGGCTCTCTTTGAATGTAATGGTTTCTTTATAATCGTAACGAATTTCTTTCATATTCAAATATTGAATGACTATCCGGCAAAATTTGTTGTGCTAGCATGGCTTAACTGTATTGACAGAAGTAATTTTACTCTAAGGTAGCTGTGTCACGCAACCAGCTTCTATATGAATTAAACTCGATCTCTGTGTGTTCACACGCTCTGATATTTCTTAATATTCCTTTCCTGCGGGTTCATATCTCTCATCAAAACTTATGATGTACAAATAATCTCATGAGTTTGGTTAACGTTCGTTTTTCTCTCTATCTCTTTCTTTCTGCACCGGAGCAATAAACTCATCTAAGAGAGTGATTTTTGTATATGGATTATTACGTCTCTTTTCTAATATTAGGGCAATTCTAATAACCGCGGTTCTAGAATCCTATCGTAATGTCAGAGGTATAGCTTTCATGAGCCTTGCGTAAGGCTGTTGTGTATTTTGTTTGAGTTACCGCAGGAGACTGCTATGGGTTTAGTTTTGTATTTTGGTTAGCCACGTGTATTCTTTTTCTTTCTATTTATTTTTCTTTTTTGGGAAGACTAGCGTTTCGTGTGACCGACCTTCGCGAGAGTCACCATTATATTGTCTATTTTTATAAACTATTCGTATTATTTAGATGTTCCTTGCCAATGTTAAAACATTCTTCCGGAACGTATGGGAGAAAACAATAACGGTATTGGTATTGATAATATTTAATGCACGCAATCTATTAATAATGTACTCAGGCCGTCTCTTCCACATTGCATTTTTTCGTACAAGATATACGAATTAAGTTAAATCACTCGTGCAGATATTTACGTCATTGTGTGATAAAGCTTTGAAGAAGCCAAAGCTTTACAGATTTCATTTGTGTACTACGTGCCATCTTAGTTTATTTTTCATTTCGAAAGCTGTTAGAAAACTAAGAGCATTTCGAAAACTTCCGTGTTATTGAACATTGGATCGGAGACTGCTTGCATATTTACATTCATCTTAAATACATATGCATTTTGTATATAGAATAGAATGAGGCTATAGGAACGAACCTTCTGGCCCATTCTTGGATTGGATAATTACTTCGATAATTATTCGGTTACCCAAGTCCCACACCGTAATTCTAGCCGCGTCAACCATGGCGGCTGCGGGATTCGAACCCAGGTCTTTCCGCTCGTAAGCGGATTCGCTCACCAGTCGACCAAGCTGGTGATATTTATGCTGGCAGAACATTGTGTTGGTGGGACATTGTGATTGATGTTTACACCTACCCAATCACGTTCTATTTCCGAAGACGAGAGACCTTTCGTCCTATCCGCAAGTTCTCGTAAATTGTTCTTTGTTAACAGTATCTTAACGTCTACATTATGAAATGCACATCAAATTTGCTCAAGATGTCTTTGCCATGTGTCCTTTTAACTTCATTAATATGTACGATTATGTTACGCGTTTTATGTACTCTGCCGAAGTTTAGTCCAACGTTGACTTTTATAAATTGAGATCTTTCATTTTTACTCAGAGCGCAAAAGAAGAAAATTTAACTCTAACGTTCCCATACGGCAGCGTCATCTGAGGTAGGTTTGAGTCTAGAGTTCTCATCCGAAAGTAAGATAATAATGTCTACTGTAGTTAGCGAAAGATCAAGTCGTGATATTCTTCGGAGGTTTTAAGAGTTACTTAGTTTACAGTTTGAAACTATTGTTTCAATGATTTCAAACATGTATTTGGAGCTACTTTTGTTGCATTAGCATGCTTAGTTTATTTGTTTGGTCGTATGTTACAATTTTCTTCTTTTTTTCTTACGGGAATAATTAGCGTGTAGCCAGCCAGATTAATCTAATACACAATGGCTTGAAATAATATATGCAGTCCGCTCGTTAGTCTTTGGCTTTGATGTGCTCCTGAAATCGGTTGAATGTTGCTGAGCCGACGCCCTTCTGACATTGTCGTCCCTTCCGTCCATTAGTTGACGTCTAAGTTCTGTCAAGACTGTGAGATGTACGACTTTGCGTAAATATGTGATGTGCACATCGCCAGCTTGGTCGACTGGTGAGCGAATCCGCTTGCGAGCAGGAAGACCCGGGTTCGAATCCCGCTGCCGCCATGGTTGAAGCGGCTAGAATTACGGCATGGGACTAGGGTAACCGAATAATTATCAGAGTGATTATCCGACCCAAGAATGGGCCAGAAGGTTCGTTCCTACAGCCTCATTCTATTCTATTCTATTCTAGCGTAAAGTACTTAGATTCCCTTCCTTGTTCTTAGGCTTCCGAGGTAGTATATGTATTTCCTGTCTTATATTCCTTTTCAAATGAGGATACTGATGATTCTACAAATATTGTATGGGTGAAATCAAAGCATTAACAATTCATCATCCTTGTATGGCAAAGCAGGGTATACCAAGAGATCACTGATTGATCATTCATGACTCAAGTATTTTTTTCAGAGGCGAAATAAACTCAGTTCGCATGTTACTATACATATTATGAACTTATTGCAGGGATCAAATTTGAAATTACTTGAAGTTTTGATCGAAGCTATCAAACGAGTAGTAGTGTAAGTGGCAGAAACACACGATGGAGCTAGAGGGCAGATACGCTTGATTATGATTTAGCAGACACGTTCCTCTCTAAGATGCACGCAATTGTAACGTCCATCCAGTTGATGTCTGCGCTTGATACAAAACCTTTTTACCTCTAAATTCCCTCAAATGTTTTCACACATTTTGCATTAAAAGTTATGTTTGAGATGGAACACCATCTCTCGTGAATTGGTAGCGTAGACTCCAAATTCTTTTGTTGTCCGAGTGACACTTTCTGTTAAATGTGAAACGTAAGCGCAAGTTTCCCTCACATTCACATCCTACACAACGTTGATACGGAGAATTAGATCCGTCAGGAATAATTGTGATTCGAACGAAGACTCCAGCTGGTTTTGGCTACGGAAATAGAATAGAATAGAATAGAATGAGGCTATAGGAACGAACCTTCTGCCCCATTCTTGGGTCGGATAATTACTTTGATAATTATTCGGTTGTTTTACCCAAGTCCCATGCCGTATTTCTAGCCGCGTCAACCATGTCGGCAGCGGGATTCGAACCCGGGTCTTTCCGCTCGCAAGCAGATTCGCTCACCAGTCGACCAAGCTGGTGGTGCTAGGTTGCAACTGTCATGCTAAAACATTGAAGATTTTCTCGTGTCAGATGAAGACTTGGCGGGATGCATGATTTCTGTTATTTTTTAGCGTTAGTACACTTTCGTCTTAGAAACAATGGAATAAACTAACCGGAAATGTGCGGTTTGTATCCAGTGCGCCTTAACTTCTGCGTAAGAATTATTTTCATTTATTATACTCTCCGCGTGATGCATTGACTCCATCATTGGATGCGAATTTTCAGCTTCACTGTAATTCTTCAGAGGCAAGTTCTGAAGAATGCTGAAAATGTTAAGAATTATATTAATTCGTAATATAATTTATATGATATTAAGGGTTTAATTTATCATATCTCATTTTGAATAACTTGTAAATATGCGAGTACAGTGATGGTGATTGTGATCGATATTTCGTTGAATAACTAAAGAAAATTACTTACTTTACCTGGACGAAAATTAAACCGTGGGCAGAAATTCTATTCTACGAAATGAAGAGACTGTTGTACAAAAAATTCCTCCATCCCAGTGAAATACCTAAAACAATGCATGCAAGCCTGTATTTCAGTATACTCGTACTTAACTCTTAAGGTTGGCCTTTGGGGCATCTTTACCACGCACATTTGAGTCGTCGACGGTGAAGTTGTGCTTATTACGGATCCTGCCTGATATTGAAGATGAGCTCCTTTTGTAGCTTAATTTAAAAAGCATTAAGTGCGCTCCAATCTTCGGATTCGAGACGCTGCAGCGATGCTGCATGCTTTAAACATGAGCTTGTTTTCGACCTATCATTCCATTTATTTCATCTTCACTAACGAGCTCGATGTTCTGCTTACTTTACTATTGTACCTAATGACTACTGCAAAATAGCAAATATTAGGATAACTAAGGAAAACATTCATTGATTCATAATACACGAAAGTTAAAATGAGAATTTGGTTTCGTAGCAATAACTCGTATGTACCCTGAGACGTAGAGGTCCTTCCGAAAATTGACTTCGTTTGGCTATTTCAGATGCGCGCGGTCGGTGAAGATTTCCAAAGCCATGTCTCGTAAGGTTCTTCGAGGTAGAGCAAGACGTAGGCTGGTATGGGAGTGAGTTATTTTGAAGGAAATGGCGATCGACCGTAACTAATTGATGGTTTGAAAATAGGAAGTTCTTAGGTAGTCTTTCTCATGCTCCTGTCATTTTTCTTTTGTAGTTCTGTTACAGCATCAATAGTTCGTCTGGTATTGAATTAACCTCTATTAGTAGTAACACTT
This sequence comes from Trinorchestia longiramus, assembly GCA_006783055.1. Lineage (NCBI taxonomy): Eukaryota > Metazoa > Arthropoda > Malacostraca > Amphipoda > Talitridae > Trinorchestia > Trinorchestia longiramus. The sequence goes on from VCRD01003106.1 coordinate 34,134, forward strand.
ATTTAAGATGTATTAAGTTTTCTGTAGTTTTTAGCCATTCAGAAGTGTTTTGCAGCACTCATTCAATTTCTTACGTCGTTATTATATGCAACGGCAAATATTGAAGCAACAATTCATGCGTATTCAACAACCCCGACAATTTTTTCCGTTTCTACCTCTATCTGATGGAGGAGGCCGACGTTCACGAGTATCGTTTACTTGAACTGTCCACTTCATTTATTTTTCGTCTCTATATAATGCTCCCTGTTACTCTTGAAACGAATACAGTATTTAAAGTTGTGCTTATTAATCATAATTTTATTGATATTATAATAATAAATGATATTGTAAAATATTGTATTTAAGTTTCGTTTAAAGTATCGCAATCGCGTTTTTGTACATTTCTTATAATTTATTGCATTTATTCTTGCCATATTTTTGAGGGCGACTCTGGGACAGTTCTCTTATCACCCAAACATAAATAAGATACACGTATGCTTCTCAAAATACCTCGTGACCGAATGAAAGACATCGCAGACTCAAAAAATATTATATATAAGAAAATTAACGAGTTTGTTGTGTAGTATTTTTTATAATGAAACGTAATTTGCAACATGATAGATCGCCTCCTTGAAGAAACCTGGGCTTTGTTGTGCAGCGTTCATTATTCCTTCACCGAACTCACCCATGACTATGTTCATTGGTAGAATGCTCGTGAGCTTCTGATGAAGTAGAGTGTAACTTCCAACAGTCAATATCGTTAACGAACATTCAACAAATGGTTTCATTGTAATTTTTAATTCATATTTTTTCGTGCAAACGTCAAATTAAGACTGAGTTCAAGTTTAAGTTCGTTATGATGTAGCTAATTTACACAGCACCCGCCTGACTTGGCAGGAATAATGGTAATTGCGATCCACAACACTATGCGTCTTTTTGTGTAGCAGTTTCCATTACAGTCGTTTGCTGAAACCTGGACCAATTCTCTCCGAGCTTCGAGTACCAATTTGTTAAGAAGTATGCATATGTTAATATATAATGCGTGTTTATTTTTCTTTTTAAGAACGTAGTCCGAGGAAAGTCTTCTATTACACAAATTCTGAGAAAGCAGGTACTCGTATTGAGAGGTTGTCTACTGAACACCTCAACTATGTCCAAAGTGTCGTACGATCGAATATCTGTGTGTCATGAAGAGACAGGGAACGCTCACCGCCTCTCGAAATAGGATCGCCAGTGCAGTTTGTTTGCTCGTGTTATCTGATGGGACAGTAACGTCTCATAATACGAGCTCGCGCGCATTGGCTCGACGTTAGGATGTATCGACAAATAATAATGGTGTTACTTCAACAAAAAAGTCTCGTGTTCCAGCATCGTTCGAATCCAATTGTCAGTCCTAATAAAAAATATTACCCATAGTGAGTGATTTAAATATACATACACATAATGTGTGTATTATATATTCATACTCATCGCTCATCAAGATATATATATTGATGAGCGAGCTAGCAAGCGAGTCAAGGACCTGCCGTTGCGTATGAATGACTGATGTGCGCAAGTAGGAGCTCCAGGTGCATCAAGTGGTGGAATGATGACTGTTCAGTTTTGAGCCTTTGAGTACCAGCAGTGCTCTCGCAGTACCACTAGTGGTAGCGAGGTGGAGGGGATGGTGCTTTTGCGACCGCGGCGGCAGCAGCAGCGCCAACACAGCAGCGGCGGCCGGCGTGTGCGTATAGCGGGTGGCTTTTGTCAGGCCTATCCAGCGTGACCATTCTCTCCTGGAAGTTTTTTAGCGATAGCTTCGGATTACTGAAAAGGAACAAGCTAAAGAAAATCTGTTTTGAGATTACATATCGAGTAGATGAGTAGCAGTAGTGACATTTGAGCGTAGCTGAAGGTTTTGAGTGTGTGTGTGTGGTGGGGTGGCTTGTGTTGTATGTACGTATGTACCGGAAGGCTGTCGGTGTGGAGCGGTGGTGGTAGCGGTGCTGCTGTGGTCTGATGGCTTGAAGCCCACCAGTGCCGCCACAGCCACCACAGCTACACACAGTTGCTGCTCCTGCTACTACTGCTACATTTACACCACCTTAACCACATCACCTACTACAAGCACCACCATAACCACTCACCACACAGTACCATCAAGATAAAGAACACAAGTGCTCCGTTCGGTTGGTTGTAACTCCTCTAGGAGTAACTAGTGCTGCTGTGTTCCCTGCACCAGCGAACCAACACATCTGCTCTCTTCATCAGTACATTGGACAACGCCTCAATTCTACAACACAATTTTAACAACAGCCAGTGAAGAACAACGTAATATTATTACTTTCTCTACTGTGTTCAGTGTTTTTACTGCAAGTTTTGTGTTCGACGCCGCAATATTGTGTTGGAGCGAGCAAGTGAGGTTTGTGATACTGGACTGACACGCAGAACTTAGTGCATACACAGCATGGATCATCGCAGGTAAACAATAGGAGTCTGTATCTTGTGTGGGTGCTGTGTGTGTGCGTGTGTGGGTCTGCCTGTGTATCCCTCTTATTGATCCCTTCCCTTAACAGCTTCAGAGTGTCCTTGTGCTGCAGCAGCGGCCCTCACTCCCGCTTGCCCCTGCTTGAATTGCCTCGAGTTACACTACACGTGTGTGTACAGTTTCAACTGAACGTTGTTCTTCAGTTGCTCTGTTTTTTATTAAAATGAGTGAACTTGCACCTTCCTCGTCCGACAGGTGTAGCAGTAATGGATGCCGATGATTCCTGGTCAATGCGTATCGTGTACATATGCTTAATTTGTGTACACGCACATGTGCAGTAAACGTTTCTGGGTCTTGTTTGTATGTGATTTCTGAGCTCGTCAAGTATAAATTTCTATGCCGAGGTCGGACTTTCTGCTTTAGACAGGTCTCATTTCTGCTCTCTTGTGGCTGTGATCACTTTGTTGTCTTGGTGAATGCATGCTCAGCACCAGTACACGTGGTTTCTACCTACTGACTGTGTTCCTAGTTGTAGTACAAGGCACATTATTTCTATTAACAAGCTTTGCCATAAACTTGGGGTTTCCACATAGCAAATATGCTAATTTATAACACGCCAGATTGTCTTCAGCTAAGATTTTAGATGCCCCGAGTGTTTCATATTTGTTTCGTTAACAATCTTCCCGCGTCAAGCATTGTCGGAGTTGCTTCGAAGTTTGTGCAGTATTCTACTCGTAGCTCTGAGAGTAGGGCAAGTTATCTCGCTTAGTGCTAGAATATTTGGTGTATTTGCGCTCTTCAGGAGATTTGTAGGATTCCTGTACTCCTTAATTACTCATGACAAGCGTCAGCACCTTCGGTGCGCTATGCTAATTATAGTTAATTTTAGAATTATGAAGGCCCCTTTACTTGCTTATTATTGGAGAGACCGGTGTTCTGTGCAGCCGGTCTCCTCTGTCCAATTCGAATTTTTGCCTCGCGGGGATACTTACTGTTACTCTTAATGAATTCTTCGAGTAAATTCGGTGGTTCAACTTCTTTGTTTAGAAAGGAATTTTTGCATGAAGGAACTGTTTAGCAACTTTTATTTGAGTGAGCCTTGCTTTGAAAATAGTTGTTGCTCGAGTGATTACGCATGTACCTTCTGATGATTTTTTATGATCACTCATAAATCTGTTTCGAGTTTCACACAAGGATTACATGTTTCGCATCGTCATGCGAAAAATGCGATTCCTGAAGCTAGGAAGGCTGAGTTACCTCAACGTAGAGATCACTGAATATAGGTGAGCAGTGCGTCAGTGTGGCGTACGTCAGACAGTAGTTGTGAACACATCGGAACACAGGAGATGGAGCAGTGCCGGCCGGTATGCCGGTGAGCAGCAAGCGAGGTCGCAGTTAGGGAGGCTATGGAGGAGTGAGTGGGGCGGTGCCTCTTTGCTGTGCGTGCTGCTGGCCGTCTGCCAGGTGCTCACCACTCCCCCTCCTGCTCGTCCTACACACCCGCTTTCTCACACACTCCCGTGATGTCTCGATTTTCGTTGCCGTCCCTCACATTTGCCTTGAAAATTGAGGGTATGTCGGTTGCCGCATAACCTTTGAAATTGAACCAATTTGCCCTGTAGTTATGTTATAAATTATGTTTTTGCTTTGGACTAGATACATTGTTCGTTCTCGAGGGAAATACATTTGCTGCAGTTTGTTCGCGTGTTCACTCAAAATTCATTCAGGATAGAATAGAATAGAATGAGGCTATAGGAACGAACCTTCTGGTCCATTCTTGGGTCGGATAATTACTTCGATAATTATTCGGTTGTTTTACCCAAGTCCCATGCCGTATTTCTAGCCGCGTCAACCATGTCGGCAGCGGGATTCGAACCCGGGTCTTTCCGCTCGCAAGCAGGTTCGCTCACCAGTCGACCAAGCTGGTGATTTCAACACGTGAAGTTGCGCTGAAGGTGGGGCACAATGATGTTATTTATTGATACAGATGCTTAATCTCAGCATTCTGAAGTCCTCGTGTTCTCAGAGTTCACTCTGTTGTGTACACGCTGCCGACTATCCCGCTGCCGACATGGTTGACGCGGCTAGAAATATGGCATGGGACTTGGGTAAAGAAACCGAATAATTATCGAAGTAATTATCCGACCCAAGAATGGGCCAGAAGGTTCGTTCCTATAGCCTCATTCTCCTAGTATCACCGAGCCAGTGTTAATTAACTTGACTCGCGACAGCTAATCAGAGCTACGTCTATTCTTATTGATTGAATACCCGTGCCGCGAAGATGATGTGTTGGAGTTCCATTTCAATTATGGGTATCTTGTATCTTTCATTCAATCTTGATGACATTCATCGTGCTTTATTTATTGCTCGAAACGAGCTGTGAAATTGGGAACAGTTTTAGTAAAGGGCTCACAAGGAAGAATTGTGATCGCAACTGCTTCGAGACGGATGACAACTGATGACCAGTTAAACACTTCGCAACTCACGTGACGTTTAACGCTCTCATGTTCATGGCAATGCATTGAATGACGTTTAATTATATTATGGTTTACCTGTGCTGGAGTTCATAAATGAAAATTGCCCTTTTATGTACTTAGGGAACCTGGAATTTCAGTGAAATAATTTCAAAGCTTTAATTCGCCGGGAACGAGCTGAATGTTGATGTTTGTTCCATTTCTTAGCTTCTATTATAACTTATCTATGTTGTACAGCTCCTGCATGAGGCTTTCATTTTATTCTTGTCTCATCATTATTCGTAAAATGAAAGTATTGTGTTGTAGTAGTTTCATATGGCTTCAACTAAAGGTGGTGCGGATATCTGCATGATTTTTCAGATCTGCAACTGCACTATTAAATGTGGATGTTATGCGGATTTCTTAAATAATGCATTGTTATAGTAAAAAAAGTCATATTTTGTATCGTAGATAATTGGAAACTAATCCACAAAACTATATGTATGCTGTATTTGAAAAATTATTTTTCAAATGCTTCTATGATGCATAGGATAAAGTTGAAGACTTCTATGTGCTTGTACAAGGGACAGACAGACTGGGCGCAACAGGTGTGAACATTCAATACGACACTGACTAACTTTGCCAACAGATATTTAAAAAAAATTACCACAATGGTTGACAAATATCAAAGAATAAACGCATAGAGATGTCAGAAGATCTTTTCCTTTGCTAGCGTAAGAAGACTCAGTCGTATTCTTCCCTTGCTACACTTGCTAGGACATACTTAGTTTGTCCCTCCAGCAGTGTAGCCAGCGAGCGCCTGTGTAGTGGAACTGGCATCATCTATGATGAGAAAAGATCCAGGTTAGCTCCTGAGTGAGCACAGGAATTTTTTGTTTTTGAAACACAACTGGCCAATAATAATGAAGGGTGGACAGCACTAGTAGACTATTTGCATTTTTTCCCACGGGAAAAAATGCAAGTAGTCCACTAGTGCATTTTGGTGGACTAGTAGTCCACTAGCACTGTGAACACATTCAAAAATCGTCTCGATAAATTTTGGACTACGAACCCCCCCAGTACTACATCCTACTAACTATGTCCCT
>VCRD01003106.1:40221-52158 GCA_006783055.1 Trinorchestia longiramus
CACGGGAGTGGACTACTTGCATTTTTACCCGTGGAAAATATATTATATTTACCACGGGAAAAAATGCAAGTAGTCCACTAGTGCTGTCCACCCTTATTATCGACAATTGTTCAATTTAAGTAAAAGTAGCAGCCTTTTCTGAATGGTTATGGGCTTGGGAAAGAGGCTGGTGAGGTGCATTTGAGTTGGATCTGCATCCTGGTAAGACATGATGAAGTTACTCGATACTATTACTATTAAATTTGTGATGTTTTTGTAATAATTTTTCATTGCGTAATTTCATTTGCGAGTTTACTAAGTTACATAACTCCTTTATTCATTAGTTGCATCCATTGAAGTAATTATTCCTTCCGACGTTATGACTATTTTCATTCTTTACCTGCGGCTGAAACTCATTTTTCATAGCTCAATACAATAGAAAACCGGATATCCACATCCGCTGATGCTGAAATTCAAAATTTGCACCCGTGGATATTGAGAAATACTAATCCGATACATCTCTAGCTCTAACTGAACAGTAGATGGATGTAAAATAATTTCATTTATATTCCATACTTCTTAACTGAGTTTATGTAAATGAACTTTAATTTGTTTCATTTTGAACTTAATCATTTACTGACTATTAACTAGCTATTATTCTCTCTAGTAGACCCACACTTGAAAAGATTCATGTGTTTTTTTAATGAATTGTTTCACTTGATTTACCAGTGAACGCAGGCTTTGCGAAGGAGTTCCACATTGAAGGATGTGCCTTTGGTATCCACGTAACAATGCTTACAATACATGTATCCCCTACTGAATTTTCTCCTATCTAAATCCTTAAGAGCGTGACAGAGAGACAGACCAAAGCAAGCAACAAACTGCGTTTTATTATATAATGGAATTGTTGCTCATGCGAGGAAAATATATGATGCGGGTTTGTGTTTTAGATTTGTGAAATTTTATTAGCGGGTATGGTCTGCCGACTGAGTTTAACTGCGTTCGCTTTCGTTTTTGACGTAGGGAATTGAATTAAGAACACGGCTAACACATTTTAAAACGTTTGTCTTTTTTGCCTCTGTTGTAGCCCTGCATAAAGCGACGTAGCTAGCAAAACAACTTCATAGAGTTTTGGTTCATACGCCTTTGTCAACAAAAAGCGCCCCGCAGCGTTTGAGGAAGCGCTTCAAAAGCTTGAATTCTGTTGCAGAAGTATTTGTTAGGGAACAATAATGAACCGTGGTTTAATAGGAATTTTATATTATGGTTAAATATGGTGTACACTCGAATTTGTGAACCATGACGATGACTACGAAACGGTTTTATTTTAGTTCAGAGGATAAATGATGTTTTTCACGTACGTTGTTCTTCACACAATTAATTTTCGTTACTCTGAGATTCTTAGAACGTTGGCAAAATTCATCTTGTAAGTTTACGAGAAGTGAGACAGGACTTTTTATGGTCGTGCACTATGACCCTTAGAGATCGTTATGACCCTAGTCCAAAATGTTTTGACACCTTAAAGCTATTAACGTCGAACATATTCCTACTTACTCCACCGTTGCTTCGAGTTATCACATTATCTAATAAACACAGTTTATTGCTTGCTTGCTTTGTCCGTCTCTTTTGTCACGCTCGTAAGGATTTATAATTTTGAATAGAAGAAAATTCGTCTACTGAATAACAAGATGAGATGCCATGAAATTTTATCCCCTGAATTACGATGGCAAATATAGTTTCTGGAATATATGCTCGAAAATTGAATTGCTGCTTGCTGAGATAAACTGCTTTCCTTATGTTAAGTATTGACTTCTTAATAGAACGGTCATACATTTTTTGTAATATGTTTACAATACATATATTGTGGATACCAACGGCACATCCGTCAACGTGGAAACTCCTTCGCAAAACCCGCGTCCACTGGCAAATCAAACGAAGAAGTTCAGTAAAAAAATGCGTCAATTTTCATGTGAGTCGACTAGTCACTACAGAAACATTGGAGTGCACCCGTCACGTCCAGCTCCCTTCTCATGTCAGTTCGCGTATTTCGCATAAACTGCTAGCATTTTTATGCCTATGATCAGTTACTGCTAGCTCCTCAGTTGTAAAATTAGTTTCACCGATTACTCAATTAATATAGTCCTGGTATTTCCTTGAACAGTTTGTAATATTGAGGCGTGTTGATGTAGTTTTTGTTGCCGCTAAGATCATTACCAATTTATTTCTACCTTTATTCATGGAGGAATATATGGCTGTCATGCTTGTTGTTCAATGGACGTGTGTTTGGGATATCATGATCGTAGTAAGTTTGAAATGTTTTAAGCACATCTTTTTAAGCTCTATGAGATAGAGATCCTCCACAATTATAACAAACGCTGGAAAGGGGATTTCGGTGCAATAAGAAAATTTGGCATAGATTGATGTTAAATGATATGCTAGTGTCTATAATCAAGGTTATAAAAATTAAAAGCATTTTCAAAACACTTCACTCTAATCTAGCTCATTTATTTTATTTATTGTTGAATTTGTTCATACGCTGATCAATTTTTAAAGCGCGCTTCTGAGCGTCATTTTCCGGCCTACTCCGATGTTTGTTCACAACGTGACGCTAATGAGTGATATAGCGTATATAAGCACGTATTCGAAAATAAGTCTTCGTAAAAGTGGGAAACATTGTTTAAAATTCATTAGTTGACTATTTCCAATGCCAGTGTTCAGGTATGTGAAAAACGCTGCTTGATGTTGGAAAATGTTGGTAATTCACTTCTAAAGGAAAAAATTTCAGCAGTGTCATGATAATAAATTGAAGCTGATGAACAGGGAAATTTATGTAGAACTACTTTATTGTCGACTCGCGATTCATTTCAAGTTTTGTACAATGATCAAAGTGTAATCCCTGTATGGTTGCTGTTTTTCATAATACATCAGTGTTGGTATATTGACTACTCACAGTCATAACTTTAGAAAACAAGTAGCTCCTGTTATCTTTTTAGGATAAGGATTTTTTGGCATCGTTATTCGTGTCCGACTTCAACCTCATCCACAAATTAAACGCTGTATTTAAAGTGTCGAACAGTCTGTAGATTCGGTTTTTGAGTTGATCTTTCGCGAGTAGTGATCATCGCTGGAGTGTAGACTGTAGTCCATAAAAATGCCTACGATGACGGTACGTTTTGAATGAATTCATTAGTACCCATCATACTATTCATGGTACTAAGTATTTTTAAGCTGAGTCGATTGCTGTTAACCCGCTCTTTACCTGCTCATATTTCAAAATCTATGGCAAATAACGCTGTAAAAATCGTTCGAATTTAGCATTTCTTGATCTTCGATTTCAAAATAATTTTATTCACGTATTGCGCGTAATAAGTTATTAAGAATTAGGGCAAAAACGGGTTAATGAATGGAGTTTAGTACGTTAAAGATTTCTAGTTGGAGAAAGTTTGCAGTCCGCTGCCAACTGACTAATTCTCAACTGACAATACAGCGTGGCTGATGTCCGTGGACGTCAAGTATATCGCAAAGCAATACGTAATAGATGATGTTCTTGTGCTGGGCGTGATAGTAACGTGTTGTTGGCTTCTTTTAGAGTAGTTAGCAATGTAACTTTCAGTTTTAAACGATTTTAATTAAACTTCATTCCATCTGCTGTAAGTAAAACTAGCAGAAAGAACAAAGAGGAACGTGATCGTTGTATCAAGATGTATGAGCTTGTGTGTAATCACACGTGGGAAAATTTACCGTATTTTAATGGTTTTGCCTATAAAAATAGCATTACATTTGTCATATCTATTTTCTGCAAGTCTGATCAATTTCGTTGCAGATCAGAATAGATGCTTGAGAAAGAGTCACACAAGAGCGAGCCATCGTTTATAAAATACATTCTTCTTCACCTGTTTTTGTCCAGTCTGTGGGATCATTTCATTCATCTAACCTTTTGATTGTGCGTATCCCGGTTCTTTGGTATAATAATGGTAGTAATATTACACATATTGGTACTAGTATTATTGAAAGCATGATATAGATGTTTTATGATATTTCTTGGGACTTAGGTAGCAACCTAAGGATGGACAAAACGGCTCGTTCCTGTTGCCACATTCTATTCAAATGATAGTGAAAACTTCAGTAAATTGAGCAACGTTATCAACTTGCAACTCGTTCTTCGTCGAACGGAGGCGTTCAATGTAAACTTGGGTGCATTATGTGCTTGTTGCTTATGATGCACAGGCGCTGCAGGCAGGATTTTAGAACACCTGCGAGAATTTTTCACCGAACAAATCGTTTTTTCCTGTTGGCCTGACAGTAACGAGGACGCTTCAAGGCTAACCGAACATAATGTCGATATTTTCTTTGGAAAGCACCTATTTTTCTATTACATTCTGTATCCTGGTAAAGCTTCCGATATTTTGGGAGACAAGTCCACTGGCTGAAAGTATTTTTACGTTAACTGCAAATTCAGCAACGTGAGTCAGCTCTGCAACGTGTTCGCCATTCAGTCGAGGCATGGATAAAGACTTATGCTTTTCCGAGTCACTTATCAAGGGAGCCTTGGCTTAACCGTAATTCTCCCAGATTCTTTTTTTAAATTGTTGCCGAAAAACGTCAGTAACCAACAGGAGTTAGTTACTGACTGATTAGGAGTTAGCATTGCATGAGGCACAACGAGCTCGCTATTGCATCATTATTAGACATCTGTCACGTTACTTTAGCAATTTATTTGTCTTTTTAAAATGTATAGAAGGTGTTGCCATATGGCCACACTAGTAGAATTACGGTTAACAATGTCATTGGTCGCTCAGCGCTGCTGAGGGCGTCCCAAAACTTTCTTCTTACACTTCAGATACTATTGAATTTTTGACTCCAGTAAAACTAGGACCTGTAAATATGATTATCTACTAGAATTTCTTATTTTTATCAAAACATTCACAGTGTCAAGGTTTTCTAACGTTTATCGAATAAATTTATCTACCAAAAAGTAGTACTTATGAAAAGGCATATTGCGACTTTAACCCTTTCACGACCAAATTATTTTCATACTGATCATAATATTGCGTAAATTACCACTTATCCTTACTAATCTTTATGCAATTTTACTGTAATTTTGAACGAAACATTTAGAATATGGTACTAAAGGGAATGATTTTTAAAGTTTTTTGGGGGACATATTAACCCAACGGTAGCGAAAGGGTTAAAATAACACTCTCTGGTCCAGAAATAAAAAAACACAAAGAAGCGATAGCGTGAACTACGATACACGGCTAAGAGGTCCTCGTACATCAATTTATGACCGTTACAGGTGCTAGAAAAACTGATTTTTCAAAAAAATTTCTATTTGTGCAAATTTTCTTTCTGTCAAATGAAATGAAACATAAAGTTGTTCAAGATCAGTTCGTCTCTATTAGGAGATAGGCAACTTCTATAAATATGACATTTTAAGCCTATATCCTATTTCATTTTTCCTGACGCGTTACTAACTCATAACAGGGATGAATTTAATGTGATTACAGTTGAACCTCGATTTAACGGACATCCTCTCCTCTCTATTAGTCAGTTAAATCGAGGTTACACTGTACTTGAACCGAGGTTACACGAATTTTGATATAATTTTTAAGATTTGTGAACAAAATCAGGGTGTGGCAGCATAACGTTGCATCCAAAATTCGTTGCATCGGGGTCCGTTAGATCGAGGTTTAACTGTATTTCTTCAGCGCATTTGGGGGACTTGGCGCTCTCCGTAGGTTTTGGAGTCTTGTAGTTCTATCATCCAATTGCGTTGATTTTCCCCTCAGGAATTACCGATCATTACTGACATCTCTAGCTTATCACTGGAGTCTCTCGTAAGTTTAGTTGTATGGCCTTGTTCTTTTTGTTCCCATATTTTCTCTGTTTTTCTCGAGAGAAAGAGAGAGAGAGGCCAGCGTCTTCTCTTTTGTTTTTTCTCCTCCTTGCTTTTTTGTCTATTATGAGTGCTGTCAACCGAACCACTGAAATCATGAGCATTTGTGGGACAATCTCATCTCAATTTTAACTGAATTTTTCTGCGATGAGCGTTTTGATTTGTCGATAATGACGGTTACGCGCCATAAATACTAATATTGGCTTTTGTACGACGTCATTCATTTTAAAACTGTTTGTGTGTATGGCATTCTCTTGAATGAAATACAGAAGTACACAGCGTTTTAGGCTCCAAAACGCCATCAACTGCAATGCTTGTTAATTACAAGTCTACTGTAGTTGATCGCAACTATAGTTATGAACCCTACGAGAATAGGTTGAGCAACTTAAGACTATTATCGTCTGAGCAGTCACGATTATTTGTTTTTGTTTTTTATAGATTTACTTGTATCAGGTTGGAAAGAAAGTAATGTTTTTCTCGAAGTATTTATTTTATTTAAAAAAGTTTAAGATGCTATTTCTAGTCTTTACAATACCGTCCCTCATTTTCTATGACTTCTCACCAACGATCAACTAGCTTTTTGATGCTTTCTTCAAAAAAGTTCATGGATTTCAATGAGAAAAACAAATCGATGTCATTTTTTAGTCGTTGACCATTTTCATAAATTTCAATGATTAAGTGATGCTGCAAAGACCTGAAAAAATGGTAATCAAAGAGAGCAATATCAGGTGAATAAGATGGGTGAGGTAGAGATGAAAGCAAAGATGAACTTGAAAGCAAAGATGAACAGACAGTTAATCATTGGTTCGTTGAGCATCATTCAAATCCTGAGAAACCCATTGTCTAAGTTTTGAAGTCTTTCCTAGTGCATGAAAGCATAAAATTATGGTGGTAGAGTTGTATCGAATTTTTGGGCCAATTCTCTGTCGGTTAACTTTTGATTGACTTCAACAGCATCTGTAATGGCTTCTTGATCAATTGATTTTGGTCTTCCAGAACGTGGGCTATCTTTGAGGTTAGAATTTCCAGATAAAAACTTTCCAACCCACCGTTGGCATTTTTGATCATTCAACACGTTCCTCCCATAAACAGTTCGAATGTTTGCAGCTTGTACAGCTAAAATGTCTTTTTTTGTACTCATAGAGTGTACAATGTCCCAGACGCTCCTCATTAATATCCATTTCCTGAGGGTTAAGCTAGTCAAAATTGATTTAATATTACTAATTATTCCTGATAGACTTATTTAGACAATAGAACACAAATTTAGTTGGAAATAATTAATTGTATAACTCTTGAGAGGCGGCAAAGTAATCAAATAAAAAATCATTACTTTCTTTCCAGATACTTCGTAAGTTTTGTTTCCCATTGTAGAACTTGCTATAGTAACTGTTCGTAATATTTAATAAAATTGAACATTTTAAAGACGTTCGCCAAAGTAATATTTTCATCGAAATGAAATGTTTCAATTCAATTTGTGTGGCAATTTTAATTTCCTTCGTGTCATTGTTTTAGCGAGAAAAGGCTGTATGGTAGTCTTGATTTTCATATTTCATTAGCCCCCTCTAACTTGCAGAATGTTTCTAATCGCGATGCATAAATAAATGTGAAACTTGCAGGAAAAATAGTTCCACTGAACATAGGTTGCTATTTACTGATGAGAAAAATGACGGAAGACTACATCATAATTTTGGCAATCTTTTTTTAGATAGCGAGTAGTTTCAATTCAACGGATGTGTGGGCTTAACAAGTTATCGATTATCCAAGAATTGAACGAGAATGAAAACTATATGACAGACGATGAATACGCGAGAGTATTTTATGCATGTTATTGGAAAGGAAAATTACGGTAAATGCACGTGTTATGAACCACAAATTATAAATGAACATTAGCAAATTTAACAGAAGTCAAACGTTCGATTGTCATAAAACCGAAATATCAAGGTGCCACGGACGCATAATTGTCTGTCTTTGAATCATAAATTTGACAGAAATTCTTGGCGCACTCGCAAGTAATTTTCGACGATTGTGCTACTTACAGTCAAATCAAAACTAGAGTGTAAATTCAATGGATGGTGCTTTCTGTACAGTGCTTTAATGCGGACTCATGTGTCTGTACGATTGAAAGACTAAGGTTTCTCATGTGATGAGTTTCTCTGGCTAAAAGTTTTTTGTACCTGGATCTGCTTGAATATGCAGTCTGTTACGATCCAGCGGTTTTGAAGCACGAATTTTTTTGAAGCACAAACCGTGAAATTTGAGAAGTAGTAATTTTACCTGCTTATATCGAATGCACCGACGACAAAAATGGCGCTTGGATTGGCATAGATGTTGAACTCCGGAGAAATATCTTAAATGAAGCTGCCTCATTCCTGTATTTTTAAATTTTAATTCTGTCCCAAACTAGTGCGAATTTTATTAGTAGAAACCGTAACAGTAACTGGAAGCCAAATTCAGTTTATGAGGAAGCTGAATATAGATGTTCTTGAATTATTACGCGACGTCTCAACCTTAAAAAACAACTTGTACCACTGATGTATGTTCTATCAATGTTCATTAGACTCCTCGATTCAGGGATCGTTTCTTTTCATATGTTCAAAGAAAACAAATACATAGCCCCTGTCTTGAAGACTGGAGGATTTCTTTCTCGTCTGTAGCTAAGTTACTTTTATATAGTGTGCGGTATGTATAAACTTCGGGATTTTGGCAGCAGAGTGCAGCAACTGCTTATCTTGTACGTAGAAATGTAAGTCCATACAAGATGATTATGTACGAGTATGGGTGATCTACAGAAATTCCGGCATGAAATCCTAAATTTCGCTCTCTATTTGAAATTCTGGTCGACAGTTTAAAGTTCTGTTACATACAGTGGCGCGCTAAAGTATGTAATTGTTTTATTGATCAAAAATATAAATGACCCTATGCAAAAGTATGGGATACATTCGTTCAGTATTTTCTTTTGAATCCTCTATTTCGCTCAACTGCTTCCAGTCGCCTTTTATGGTCGTGCAGAAGTTATTTACAAAGATCTACTGGTATTTTTTCCTATTCTTATTCGCAGAACTCTTCTAATTGATTGACATTTTGTGAATTCCGCTTGTGGACTTCAATTTTAAGTGTTTCATAAATTCTCAAATGGATTTAGGTTGGGAGATTGACTGGGCCAATTGAGGATGTCAATTTTGTTATTTTTAAGCCATTTTTTAGTTAGTTTGGTAGTGTGCTTGTGATAACTTTCTTGAAACACGAAATCTCCACCATGTCCTAACGAAACTGCTGATTTCCGAAGATGTTTCTCAAGAATCCCGGTTACATTTGACCATTCATCCTACTTTTGATAATTTCTAACTCACCAGTGCCATTCGATGAAAAACATTGTCTTGGCATGATGGAACCACTTCTGAACTCCACTGTGGGGATGGTATTCTGATCATTATGAGCGGAGCCAGTTTTATACCAAACCTGCGTTGCTCTGTTTCTCCTGAAGGGATCTATTTTGGTTTTGTTTGACCAGATCATTATTTCCAAAAAACTCTCTGCTTTTCTCTTTTTAGGTTTCATCAAAATGCTGACGGGCTTTGACATGGCATTTCTGTAATGGCACTTTCCTTGAGGTTCTTGAAATCAAGCCAGTGCAATTTAGAGCTCTACTAATGATGTCCTCGCTTACTTCAATCCCAGTTCTTTTGAGGTCGGTTTGGATTTCAGGACGGGTAATGAAAGGCCCTTCTGTACCTTTCTGCTTATCCACCTTGAATTGCTTTCGATTATCATAGTTGGTATACCAGTTTTTGCAATGTTTGTTGGGACATGGTCGTTATTTCGTGTTTCAAGATTATAATAAGCCCAAACAGATCGTCAAATTAAAGAATGGCTTAAAAATAACGAAAATGACATCCTCAATTGGTCCAGTTAGTCTCCCGACCTAAATCCAATTGAGAATTTGTGGAAAACGTTGATGATTGAAGTCCACAAGTGGCATTCACAAAATAATCAATTAGAGTTCTGCGATTAAGAATGGTTAAAAATACCAGTAGATTCTCGTAAAAAAAACTAGTGCGCAACTATAGAAAGTGAGAGGAAACACTAGATCGAAATGGAGGATTTGCAACAAAATAATGAATGTATCTAAGGCTTTTGCATAAGGCCATTTTTGTTCATGATCAATATAACAATTTCAACACTAACTTTTAAATTTTGTTTTATGGGATAATATTGACTAAATATCAGGTAAAATTGTGCACCCAAACTAAAATTATGGCAAAAAATGTGATGTATCCAATACTTTTGCGTACCACTGTTGAATTGTATTTGCAAAAAGTATACACAGTCTAGAAGATGAAGTTAAATGTATACCTCATGATCAAATTATTTCGTACAATTGTTCTCTTCTACACTAAGCTTACTTTGGCATTAGCGTGGTACAAAAGTAGTACAATTATTACTAGACTGTATGGACTTTTTATAGAAATTCTGCATTGTAGCGTTATTCGTTACTAACTCTAGTTTGTGTTTGTGTGTGCAGGAAGGGAGAACCAGAACAGCCCAACCATGTCATTCTGATGACCATCATCAACCCGGCCTACCCTATCACTGTGGTAAGTTGCGATGTTAATTTGTCTTTGATTTCTAATATTTCCTTACTTGTTTTCTCCAATCTATCTGTATTTTTATCATTAACTCGATCTTACCCAATCATGTTTAGTTCTGCATTTTTGTACAATTTACTTAAGGCGTAAAAGAGCTTCATGGGAAATATTTTATATATTCTTGTTAATGAGACTTGGTGACTACTTTTATAGAACAAACACTAATTCCTTCTAGTTAACGAATAACAGTACAAATTTATCCATATATGAATTTTGAATTTAAAGAATGCTACAAAGTACTAGCCAATTTAAAGCGTATTACCCAAGTTCTTGATGTGTTAATGTATAGTTATATTTCTTGGAACTTTTTCTAAACAATATTGAACCCAGCAGTCGTTTTGTCAATATTTTTTTGAACCCTGGAAGTAATTATAAAAATGTTTCACGTTGTCCATTGCGAATTCAGGGTCTCACAGGGCTATGTTTAATGTGGTATTAATGAAGTAAGGAATTTGTTCTGGTCTTACTTCTACGTGGAAACCTCACTTTGCTGATGGTAAAACCCGTCGTTAGTAGAATAATATCTCATTGAGTGCATAAGTACATTAGTTATCTCGTTGAAATCCTACTTTTGTAAACTTTAACAGACACACAGCAAAATCTTTAGTGGAAGATTCAATGTATTACAGAACGAATACGCACTTTAAGAATAGAAGTGGCCTCAATTTGATGATACTCAACCACTGGAAGTAATGAGAAGTGAAATGTTTTTGAACTGCAAAAACTAATGAAAATAATAATTAATATCACTAGTACAATAATGAAATAGGTAAATTTTCAAAATGGGTGACTGACGGTATGAATTCGCGCAGCTCCTACCAAGAGCCGAAGAGATAAGTGAAATTTTATGAGTACGCTACTTCAAATATGAGTAGTTGGATGCCTAATTTGGTTTTCCTGTGTGTGTGTGCAGTGGCTTGTTAACGAGACTCAAAATCTCAAACCGCGCTTCTGTAGCTCAGTTTACGTTAACACATTCATTATGGTATGACCCACCGGTGGGTCACTCAGGTTAGGTTCTGTAATTTTTTCAAAGCTTTCTAGTGACTGTATGTACAAAGTTAAGATTTGCATCGGCTAGGCAACCGCAATGAATGTGTTAACACTTGACTCCGATTGCCTGATTGGTGTAAAACTTCACTTTGTACGCATAGTCACTAGAAGGATATGAAAAAATTACAGAACCTAACCTAAGTGGTACACATACGTACCACTTCGGAGTCAACGTGTTAAACTGCATAAAAATCTAGAATATCTCTCAGGGAAGTGTGCTGGAGGCACATTGTCATTCATTACGAAGACTTGGCGGGATGTATAGGGGGTTTTCTTCAATTGGGGGGAGAGGAGGTGTATGCCTGTTGTGCCTGTCTCCGTGAGCGTACTCAAGTTATGCTCTTCAGTGACATCTGAATCTAC